>BMAC01000665.1:318532-383331 GCA_014905375.1 Phtheirospermum japonicum
GTAGCGATTTTGAGCACATAGAATTTAACACAAGATAAGTCGGTGGTCCCTACCTCGTAAAAACGTCGTGGAAAATCGAGTGGTATGCACGTAGTTGAAATCCTAAGTCCCTTTAATACTCGTCACCTAATCAATTAGAAAAGTATATTTAAATTAGTATTTTTCATATTTAAAATAGTAATAATAATGATAATAGTAATAATAATAACAATATTAATGATAATAATAATAATAATAATAATATATAATAATAATAATAATAATAATAATATTAATAACAATAACATAAATAATAATAATAAAATAAAATGGACTGGAAAGTATTTTTATAAAATATTTCAGGGGCTGGATTGGGGTTTCTATAATCCGGAAGGCTAAAATTTGAAGGCTTAGTTAATCTTGAGGGTTCAATCGAAAAGATGGCTAAAGTTGGGGGGTCAATCTGTGAACTTGGAAAATTTAGCCTGGTGTAAAAGGGGAGAACCCAATCTCTATTTGCTTGAAACCCGTATGTTCCTCCTTCCTTTCCCCCAAAACAGAAATGGCGCCAGCACCCCTTCCCGTCGTCAATCGTCGCCGGCGGCCGAAGAACTGGCAAGGAGGCGCAACCGGCCAATTTTCTTCTCCAAGAATTAGGATTGGCCGGCACCTCCTCCTTCGATCGATCGGCGGCTGGCGTTTCTCAGTGACTGGTCGCAGCAGCGGACGGCGGCGGGCGGCTTTCTTCTCCCAATTTGAGAACTCGGCGTCGACGAGGACCTCCGCCTTTGATTTCTCCATGGCGGTGTCTCGGCAAAAGGAAACGGACGGCAACGGTCTCCGGCTGGTTTTGTTCGTCATCGGCGGCTGAAAGGACTGATCAGCTGCGTCCTCTGGTGACAGCGCCCTCGCAGCGGCAGGTCCGAATGGTAGGCCATCTCCGTCCTTTTTGAAAACTGACGACGGTCGTGGCTTGGCGGCTACGGGCGAGGGCATTCGACTGGTGTGGTTGGTGGTGGTTCGGTATGGTGACGGTGGTTTTGTGTGGCGGTTGTCGGCAGGTGGCTGTGGTCTTGCCGACGATTTGGTGAGGATGGTTCGGACGGTTTGGGTTTCGGGCCTGGAATCGTCGGGAGTTCGTTTGGTGTTGGCGATTCGGATGGTTTGCCGTGGGGGTTTGTTGGGTCCCGGTTTTGAAGCGGGCTGTGGGGTGTTGATCGTGGGGTGGCGACGATGGTGTAGAATATGGTTGTCGGCGACTGGAAGTCGGGCCGTGGTGACGTTGGCTTGGGCTGCGGCTCGGCTGCGACTCATTGCAGCACAGTCGGGCTGCGATTTTGAGTAAAACGAGGGTTTGGCTTGGTGTCGTTGTGGCAGGCGTGATGTTGGTTTTGGCCTAGTGGGGAGGGTCAATTTCTATGAAAAATTTAGAAAAGAAACAAGAACTTGGCCATTACCTTTGCTTGCGGACGTTTGCAGAATTGTGAGGAAAATTGGAAAAAATTTTGTGAGGGCTGGAGGAGACGGTGATGAAACGGATGAAGGGAAAAAAAATAAGAATTTTCTTATAAATCAACTTAGGATTTAATTATGGAAAGTTAGGGTGGAGTCTTAGTGGGTTAAGGGCTAGTAATTGGGTTTCGATTGGGCTCGTTTTCATGTCCAAAATAAAAATGATCCACTAGACGACTTAAGTTTAAATCAATTAATTTCGTTATCAACCCAATAGTATTTTATAATTATTTAAAATAATTWTAATATAAATAAATGTAATAATTTTAGAAATCGAAAATATTTCATAGACGACTTATTAGTAATTTAAATAAATAATTAAATTACTAAATAATTATACTAATTTGTTAGAAGTTGATATTATAATTTTATTTGAAAACGAACTATAATTCCGTTTAAAGAATTCTTATATTATTTAAAACTAAAATAGGAATTCGTTTATGGCGACGAGCTCGGGACTAGAATTATATATATATATTTTTTTTTATGATAATAAATAAATAAATAAATAAATATGTATTGGATGTATGGATGTTACACAGTTGTTGTAGATGAACCAAATGATAGAAGACTACGGTCTACATAGTAGAACTTTGATTGTGCTTTGTGATAATTCCAGTGCCATTGATATCTCAAAAAATCCGGTCCAGCACTCACGAATCAAACACATTGACATAAGATACCACTTTATTCGTGACTTGGTTGAGAGGAAGATAGTTAATCTTGAGCATATAGGAACAGATAATCAGCTTGCTGACAACTTCACAAATGCATTAGATATAGAGACCTTCTCTCGTTTGAGAAGAGATTTCAGAATGTGCATTGTTTAAGTCAATGTTAGTTTTGATGTCATGACACTTAAACTGTCATCAGTCATGACATCTGTAAAATTTTGCATGCATTTTTTTATTTTATTTTTCATACATATACTAAATGCATTGAGTCTGATTAAAGTGCAAAAAAGTCATGTGTTGTAATAAAAAGTGGTGACAAAAAGACTAACCTCTTCAAGTAGGTGATTATGGAACTTTCCCGTAGAAACTGGTTTTCTCTGAGGTCCAAAAACAAGGTGTGTTGAATGCAATTGTTAAGATAATTTCTCTTCAAATCTATAAATAGATGAAGATAATCTGGATTAACAAAGATCCAATCTTTAATTCTCACTCTCTTGAGTGATTTTGACGTAGTCATTAACTTGGGTTAAGGGGTCTGTTTTCATTAACTTCACTGAAGCAATGTTAGTTATAATGTCATCACATAAAAAACAACACTGATCATGTCACCTAAATTAATTGCTATATTTTTGTCTTTTTAGGTCTTGATTTTTAGGCATCAATTAGGACATTCATATTTTGAGAAGATACCATTTTGCTTTGTGTTATGTTACTTGTGCTTGTGTCTTTCCTGAAATTCTCTTAATATTAATATGAATCTTGTTAACTGATAGGGTTATCTTCGTGTCAGACCTGGTTTGGGGTAGCTCTGACCTCAAGGAGTCTAGATAAAAGGACTACAACGGCTCTGCGGGGAAGAGCTGTGTACTGCATAGAGATTTCTCTCAGTTTAGCTATTTTGGAGAAGTCGTCGAAAGCCTGGTCATGATGCCGAGCTGAAGTTCCGGGGGTTAAACTCAAGCTTGATATTAAGGGAAGACCCGGCTTAGTTCCCTTAGGAACAGAGCTTGTCCTCGTTACCGCAAGATCTAATCCATTCGCGGAAGAAACATGGGAGGAAAGAGGGACTGGCTCGTGACAAGTCTGGTTCCTTGAAATCCGCGAGGATAACCAGAAAACCGAGATAATGTTAAATGGAGGAAGACCTGGCATAAGATAGATCTGATTCCCAGACTCCTCAATGGAGAGACAAGTGGGACCACCTGTCAGGATATGTTGCACAACGGCCCGAGATTCGTGGCATGTGCTCCTGGGGTCCCCATTAGGGAAAGCTATAAATATCTCAGCCCTGAGGCTGAGAGAGGTATGTCATTCTCTTGAGCATTCTTGCTTTCTTTGTGGAAAAACACCTCAAACGCTTACTGACTTAAGCATCGGAGAGGTTTCCACCGGAAAATAACCTATGGTCCTTTCTAAATCTTGTTTGTGGTGCAGATCAGGAAGGTGTTCAAGGTTTCAGTCATTCTCAACATTGGTCATTTTTTGGGTTGAAACAATTGGCGCCGTCTGTGGGAAGGCGATCAAGCTAAGGCGTGAGGTTTTCTTTTTATTGTATGGCTTCAAACGGTCTACGACGGAACTTGGTGGGAGAGCTCGACAGAACCCCTAGTTCCGCTGCGCCGTGGGGAATGCCCAGGTCGACAGATACGTCGACGATGGGGTCAGGAGAGACAGCCCCGTCGGCAGCGGCCGCGCCGGGCGCTACGCCGTCCCCGCTCGGTGGATCTGTGCCACCTACTGGTGGTTCATTTAATGAGTCTTTCCTCTTGCAGCTTTCGGAGCATATCGGCAAAGCCGTGGAGACAGCGGTGGAAAAGAAGTTTGCGGAGATGTCGGCGCCGCCATCCAACACACCACCGACATGAACCGTCCCGGTGGTGGGAGGTGAGTCATTACGAGGTCAGCGCGCGGATCGGACTCCTCTGCATGACGGGGAAGAGCACTTCTCCACCTCCGATAGTGAAACCTCAAGCCAGGCTATTCCAGGCCTAACTGAGCAGATGCAGAGCTTGCAAAAAGAGGTGCGGGAGTTTAAGAAAAATATGACAAGAACTGGCACAGTGCCGATACGGCGAGGCACCCCGTTCACGAAGAGGTGATGCACGACGAAGTCCGGCTTCGTACTGGTCTTTGGGTTTTGAATATAATGGGACCACAGATCCGTGGGACCATTTGAGTAGATTTGAAATTGCGGCAGCCGTACACAAATTTTCAGATGCGGTCATGTGTCGGGTCTTTACCGATGACTTTTACTAAATCAGCCTAGCTTTGGTTTAGTCAGCTGCCGCCGAGGTCTATCAGTAATTTTGATGAGTTCAGCTCGGCCTTTCCGCACCAATTCACGAGCTGTAGAAAGTATTAGAAAATGCCGCTCGAGCTTTTCAGTTTGAAGCAAAAAGAAAACGAGAGCCTCCGCGCTTACATTAGCAGGTTTACAACTGCTAAGTTAGAGGTGCCTTCTGCATCTGAAGAGCTGTTGGTGAATGCTCTGGCGCAAGGTTTGAGAAGAGGATAATTCTTTCAGTCACTGGTTGTTAAACCAGCGGTGAAGTTTGGAGAGCTTTTGGAGCGAGCTGAGAAGTATATCTACTTGGAGGAGGCCTTGAGGATCAAGGACGGGGGAGAGAGGAAGAGGGAGAGGTCTGATCGTAAAGAAAGAGGAGTTGTGAAAAAGCCTAGGCCAGACCTGCCTGGAGGGAAACCTCGCTTTGATAGATACACTCCTTTGGCAACCCCACAGGGCGAAATCCTGCAGGCAATTGAGAAGCATCCAGACCTGAAGTGGCCGAAGACCTACTCGCAGAGGCCCAGGAAGGAAAGATCTGATCGTTTCTGTCGCTTCCACAATGAGTATGGGCACGACACTGACCAGTGCACGCATTTAAAAGACGAGTTGGAGAGGATGGTTCAGGCCGGACATTTGAAGGAGTACGTCTGGATGAGGAGAGAGGAAGCTAGATTTGGCAGTAAGAATTATGATCGATCCCTTCCAGGTAAGGGAGGCCAGGATAGGGCACTTACTGGGATAAGACGACCTGATCAAGCCCAGGTTATCCACGGAGAAATCCAGATGATTACTGGAGGGGAACTGGAGGAGCATTCTAAGCGAACGCAACACAGTTACGTCAGAGCTGCAAAAGACTTAGTTCGCAAAACGCGTGATGTAGGACAGATGACCTCTACTCCTAACATCTGTTTTGGGTTAGAAGATGGCGATGACATTTTAGCCCCACACATGGATGCTCTGGTTATAACTGCAACCATCGCCAATTACAATGTGCGGAGAATCTTCGTGGATACCTGAAGTTCTGCCGACATTTTGTTTTATGATTGCTTTCGACAATTGAAATTGGACGTTGAGTTTGAAGAGGTCACCACCTCCCTAGTCGGATTTGCAGGAGGAGCCCTGAAGCCCTTGGGAGCAGTGAGGATCCTCGTGACGTTGGGAGAGGAGCCGTATAGGGTGACAAGGACGGTGCGTTTCTTGGGGGTGGACGCGCCCTCCTCCTATAATGTCATGTTGGGGCGGCCATCTTTGAGCCAATTCCAGGGTGTCATATCAGTCTTTCATATGAAGATGAAGTTCCCGGCGGAGGACGGAACGGGGAAGGTCAGAAGTGACCAATATGCCTCAAGACAGACCTATGTTGAGTGCATCAAGAGGAATACCGAGGATGAGAGGCAAAGCAAGAAGGCTCAGATAGAGCAGCCACGGACATCTCAGGCTCGAGGTGAGGAGGGATTGATGTTTGTAGAGGTCGTTCCGGGTGATGAGAGTAGAGTTCTCCGCGTGGGGACTACTCTTAGCCCAGAGTTCTTGAAAGCCCTGGTGGCTTTATTAAGAGAGGATGCGGATGTGTTCGCATGGTCTCCTCAGGATTTAGTAGGGATTGATCCGGAAGTGATGGAGCATCGCATAAACATCAGCCCAGATGTGAAGCCGGTAAAGCAGAAGAAGCGGAATTTCGGACCTGAGAAAGAGGCTATAATTGAAGCAGAGGTGGAAAAATTACTTAATGCCAAGCATATCCAGGAAATCCAATTCCCAGAATGGCTCTCCAATGCTGTATTAGTTCCCAAAACCCAAGAAGATTGGAGAATGTGCATTGATTTTCGTGACCTTAACCGAGCTTGTCAGAAGGATCACTACCCACTTCCGAGGATTGATCAATTAGTTGATTCTACTGCTGGATGTGAGCTCCTGAGTATGATGGACGCCTTACAGGGTTACCATTAGATCAGGCTGGCGAAAGAGGATTGGAAGAGAGTCAGCTTTATCACCCCGAAAGGTACCTACTGTTATGTGGTCATGCCTTTTGGGTTAAAGAATGCCGGCGCCACATACCAGAGGTTAGCAGATAAAATGTTTAAAAATCATCTTGGGAGAAACATGGAGGTATATGTGGACGATATGCTAGTCAAGAGCATCAAGGCAACCTCCCATGTGAATGATCTGAAAGAGACCTTTACTACACTGAGAAAATACCAAATGAAGTTTAACCCTAAAAAGTGCGCATTTGGGGTAAGAGCTGGCAATTTCTTAGGGTACATGGTTACCTAAAGGGGGATTGAGGCCAACCCGGAAAAAGTACGGGCCATTATGGAGATGCAGGCACCCAAGAATGTTAAAGAGATGTAGTGTTTAGCAGGACGTATCAATGCCCTGAGCCGATTTGTTTCACGTTCAGCAGAGAAGAGCCTTCCTTTCTTCCAAGCTTTGCGTAAAAAAGCCCGTTTCGAGTGGACTAGAGAATGTGAAGATGCGTTTAAAATGTTTAAAGAACACTTGGCTGGCATGACCCTTCTAACAAATCCTGTTCTAGGAGAACCCCTTATCTTGTACCTGTCGGTTGGGCAACAGGCAGTTAGCTCTGTCTTGATTCGAGAAGAAGGAAAGGTACAGAAACCAGTCTACTACTGGAGTAAGGTCTTACACGATGCCGAAGTGAGGTATGTAGAGGTAGAGCGGGCAGTACAGCTCTGGTAGGCACAGCCCGAAAATTGCGCCCATATTTCCTCTCATATAGTATAGTCGTGCGGACGAACCTGCCGTTGAAAGCCGTCATGGATAAGCCAGAGGCGTCGGGGAGACTGGTCAAGTGGATAATTGAGCTAAGCGGATTTGATACTAGCTTTGAGGCCAGAACGGCAATTAAAGCCCAGGCCTTAGCTGATTTCATGCAAGAAATGAATGGTCCTCCGGGAGAGTTGAAGAAATGGACGATTTTCACGGATGGCTATGTCTGTAACCAGGGCTGTGGAGTTGGAATTGTTTTAACAGATCCAGTAGGCACTTCCACTGAGTTCGCCATTCGGCTGAGCACAACATTTTCTAATAACGCTGCTGAGTATGAGGCCCTTCTAAGAGGAATTCAGATGGCGAAAGACCTGGGTGCAGAGCAAGTGTGTGCCAGGGTAGATTCTCAGCTCGTTTGCAATCAGATCAGTGGGGAGTTTGAAACGAGAGAAGAAAATATGCAGAGATATCTGGCTAAATATAAAGAACTCGCTAGAGGTATGAAAGGCCTAACGGTCCTTCAGATCCCTAGAGAAGAAAACGGTAGAGCTGATTTCTTGGCAAAGGTGGCCAGCTCAGCTGCAGATTGCCAAGAAAGGGTGATTACTCTACTACAGGCGGATGGAGAATTTGGAGCAGAGCAGGTATGCTCAATCATTGAAGGGGAGGACTGGCGCTCTCCTATAAAGGCATACTTGGAACAGGAGGTCTTGCCGGAGGACAGGAAGGAGGCGGCGAGAATACGAACCAGGGCTGCCAGGTTTTGCCTAATTAAGGGAGAGCTGTTTAAACGAGGATTTGGCCAGCCCTTATTGAGATGCTCGAGTCAAGAAGAAGGAGTTCTGGTACTGCGTGAGATTCATGAAGGGTGTTGCGGCAATCACATGGGGCCAGAGCCCTAGCTAGCAAGGTATTGAGGGCGGTTATTTTTGGCCTTTGTTGAGGAAGGAGGATGAGGTCTTCGTGAGAAAATATGAAAAGTGTCAGAAAATGGTTCCTTTGATCCATCAGCCTGCGGAAGAGCTGTTAACGATGACCTCCCCTTACCCTTTTGCGAAATGGGGAATCGACCTGGTCGGCCCCTTCCCCAATGGCTCCAGCTCAGAAAAGATTCTTAATCGTAACTATAGACTATTTCAGTAAATGGGTCGAGGCGGAAGCCCTGACAAAAATAACGGAAGAGGCAGTAATGGGATTCATATGGAAAAATATTGTTTGTCGTTTTGGCATACCAAGGGTGATAATATCAGATAACGGCACCCAATTTACGGGGGCCAGACCTGGTATGTCAAGATGAAAATACAACATCATGTTACGTCCGTGTACCACCCGCAAGCGAATGGTCAGGTCGAGGTGACTAACCGCATTCTTGTCCAAGGACTTAAGTCGCGATTGGAAAGGTCTAGAGGAAAATGGGTGGAAGAGTTGAGTGCGGTACTTTGGGCGTATCGCACAAATCTCAAGAAAAGCACGGGCGAGACCCCCTTCAGTCTTGTATATGGCATGGATGCTGTGGTACCTGCGGAGATCAATTTAGAAACTCATCGGGTACAGAGTTATAATCAAGCTCAGAACGAGGCATTGATCCAAGATGCTCTGGATTTAGCTGAGGAGAGGAGAGACCAAGCGGCGGTGCGAATGGAACATGTTCGTGGGCGAATTAGAGCTGCCTATAATAAAACAGTGCGAGAGAGGCGTTTCCAAGTGGGAGACCTGGTTATTAAGAAGGCTGATTTGGGATAGACCAAAGGAAAGCTAGACACCACGTGGCAAGGACCCCTCAGGGTCACCCAAGTTCTGGCTGGAGGAGCTTACATGTTGGAAGAGCTTGACGGGACAGAGATCCCCCGCGCTTGGAATATAGCTAACTTACGAAAATTTTATACATAATTGTAATTTTGTGATTCCTATTTATTTATTTGACTGAATAAAATTGAAGGTTTCTCCTCACGCATCTAAAACTTGAAGTACGTGTTATAAGTCAGGATTGGCTAAGGACGGATGTCCTCAATTTTGCCTGACCTGTTGTCAGTATAAGCCAGGATTGGCTAAGGATGGATGTCCTCAATTTTGCCTGACCTGATTGTCAGTATAAGCCAGGATTGGCTAAGGACGGATGTCCTCAATTTTGCCTGACCTGATTGTCAGTATAAGCCAGGATTGGCTAAGGATGGATGTCCTCGATTTTACCTGACCTGATTGTCAGTATAAGCCAGGATTGGCTAAGGACGAATGTCCCGATTTTTACCTGACCTGATTGTCAGTATAAGCTAGGATTGGCTAAGAACGGATGTCCTCGATTTCTGCCTGACCTGATTGTCAGTATAAGCCAGGATTGGCTAAAGACGGATGTCCTCGATTTTATCTAATTGTAAGTCCAGGTCAACACAGGTTAACGGTGGACGCCTCGATTTGCCTGACCAGATAGTTGGAATTAGCTCAGGCTAGCTAGAAGACACACGCATTGACCTCCTGGTCTGGATGTCAAAAGCAGGAAATTGACCTATGAAGGTTCCTGCTGTGCGTACACGCCTGACCTGTCTGTCAGCTAGAACGTATGAATGTGCTGGACTTGACTAAGGTATAGAACCTCCAGAGGTAAATATTTAACGGTTAACACTAATGTATGCATGAATTGAACGATCGAAAACTGATTGACAGAATACTTGAGCGGTATTGAAAAAGAACTCATGAAATTCATATGTTACTGCATAATACAAAAACGCTGGTTGCCCACACCTTTCAGAAAAGATTGGCAACTTTGATTACATAAAATTGCAGGAAACAGTGAAAAATAAAGCTAAGGCATTTAGCTGTGAGAAGACCTCCGATCTAAAGCCAAAGCCCGACGAACTTGCCAGAGCTCACGCTCCTTTTCATGCAGGCGGCGGTGATATTTGTCGGAACGATCGGCAAGCACTTGAGCTTCGCCAGTAGCGGCGGTCAGGCGACTTACCGATTCGGCCAGACCCGCCTTCTCCTTTTGGAGTTGGCGGTTAACTTGTCGAAGCTCAGCCCACTCTCTTTTGTAAAAACGTTTTTTCTGACGTTTCCTCTCCAAAAGGTGGTAGAGGTAGCCGATCTTCTCCTTGAGGGAAGTGATCTGGTCGGAGAGCTTGAACTTTTCAACGACGAGGGAGATGTTCTTGCGCCTCACTGTATTGAGTTCGTTAATAAGGGGAGAGGATGCCATGACAGAAAATTACAGAGAAAATCACAAAGAGAATAATGAAGATATGCACGTATTTAAAGAAGTGAAAGCGCGTGTAAAAGGAATCAAAAGTACTAGGGTTTCCAGAAAATCAGGAAACCCTAGAAAATCAAGAGTCGCAACAAGACATAAAAACATTAATTGGCATTGAATAAAAAAGTTCGAATACAAAGTACGCATCAGAAAAGTGACAGACCAGCCACGCAGGCTACAGCCAACAGGTCTGTTCAAAAACTAGACAGATAAAACAAGGCAGAAAAATTTCCTTCGAGGCGTGAGCTCTACATTAAGGCCAGCTAAACTCGAAATTCCTCATGACTGCACTGGAGCCTGAGACGTCTCTCCCAAGTCTTTCTCGAACTGGGTAGACTCTTGTAAATCGCCCAAGTTAGCAAAGGTTGGAGAGCCTGGAGCAACCATTGCTAACGACTGTTCGAGGGGGGGGGGAGAAGAAGCTGATGAAGAAGAACAGAAGACCTGGCGAATGTAATCAGCAAAGGCCGCCGAGTCTAGCAAGTGGAGGCGGTCGTCTTCCGGAACATGGGAGAAGGAGGTGGGCTCGCAGACGCCTTCAATCTTGGCGGACCGATCATAAGGAGTAGAAGGGTGTTCAGCCACCCATTTAGCATGAGCATTAAGACCTAATTCAAAGAAGACCTCTGCCTCGGGAACGAGGAGATCATACAACTCCTCAGAGCCCAGCAAAGCTCGGCCAGTGGTCTCTTGGGTCAGTTGTATTAGGCGTAGCCCTTCCTCTGAATTGAGGAACTCCAATCTCCCTTTGGCACGCACTTTAATGCGGCCTTGATCCACTCCATCAGCTCTGGACTGCTTCACCTTCTCTTCCAGTTCTTGCTCACGAAGAAGAGCCAGAGCTCGTTGCTTCTCCTTCGACTCCTTGACCTTCAGGAGCTTAGCTCGCATTTCCTCCATTTCCGCCTTCAACAAGTCTACCTCCATCTCTGAGCCTTTTAGTTTGACCAGGGCCTCCTGGCCCTCTCGGACCTTAGCCATCAGCTCTAATTCTCGCTTTTTCAAAATCTCGATCTCCCCTTTAAGATCAGCGTGCAGCAAGGAGCCTCGAGCTCGAGCCAGCAAAGATGCTCGTCCTACGATGGCCTGATGCAAGGAAGAGGTAAGTGAGAGAACTGGGAGGAGCTAAGGACAGAAAAAGTGGAGAAATTTATACCTGAGCCTCCGCCTTGCAGTAGAATTCAACCAGCTCCGGGTCTGACATCTTATCCACGATGTTGCGGTCGTACGTAGGAGCTAGCCCCATCATGAATTGCCTCGCCACTTCTCCAGGGCAGTTCAGGACAGATCTATTAAAAAAGGTCTGATTCGGGTAAGGAGGTACTTGAGAAATTGCCGGGGGAATGGTTTGAGGAGTGGCCTCAGGAGTGATGGGCAAAGCAGTTTGAGGAGGATCCCTGGAAGAGGATGTAAGGTCAATCCGGCTCCGCTTTCTCCGCTTCAACTGTTGCTCTTCCTCGAGATTCATTGAAGGCTGAGCCGCTGGTTCGCGCACTGGGCTCCTCCTCGGCTCTGGGTTTTTCCTTATGGGCTCGGGAGCCCTGGATGGCGCCTGAGGTTGGCTCTGGAGTGGCGCCGCAAGGAGGAACTCTCCCGGGGCCGGAGCAGCTCTAGAAGGCTCCCCCAGAGGGCTCTTCTGGCTCCCTTCTGCAGCCTTGCGAGCCTTGTCTTGCATCTTCGCTAGCATCATTTTCTCTGAAATGAAAAAGTGAAACAGTAAAAGGTATGATAAAGGAACTATAGCGAGAAGACAATAAAACTAGGACATTCCGAGAAATATACCGATCTTGGGTGGTAGAGGGCCTTGCCCTTGTTGGGAGTTGAAGAAATTCAAGATCTTGACGGTAAGCATCTTGGACAAGTCTAAGGGGTTCTGGTTTAAGAGAGCAATTTTTTCCTTCAGATCTGGTGACCTATCCCCTCGAGATTAGCGCATTTGAGGATGCAAAAAGCTGATGGGTTCGGTAGGGAAGCCCCAATCCCCCGAGCACTTAACGAAGAAGAACTTCTTCTTCTAGACTTTATGAGATGTATGAAGACCTGATAAGAAATGAACGTCTGGTCGTCCAGATAGGTAGAAAAAACCGGAAGAGCTCTTTGCTTGAAATAAAGAAAAGAAGAGCTGGGCTGTGGGGGTGATCCTGGCATACTGTGCCGCCAGATGGAATCCGGCCATAGCGCGAAAAGCGTTAGGCAGAAATTGTTGTACTGGAATATGGTACAGCCTGGAAATAGCCTGAACGAAGGGATGGACGGGCAGTCTTAACCCCGCGTAGAACTGGTCTACATAGAAAGTAAGGCGACCGGCGGGGGGTGATGATGCCCCCTCGCCGGGTGCCGGATTAGTAAAGGAGAACATATCGGAGATAGGGAATTTTGTGCGGATTTCTTTAAGAGTCTGGTTGCTAATTATTGAGGATAGGTTGTCAAAAGGGGGAGGAGGTAGGATCGCCGGCAGCCCCCTCCCCGGAGCCGTCGCGTAGGAATCGGCTGAGGAAAGGTTTACGATAGAGGTGGAGTTCACCGGAGTTGCCCCCAATGAGCTCTCCCTGGCAGAGTTGGTTTGGGAAGAAGAAATTGACATAATTAAAGAGTGCGTGAAGAAAGAAAGGGTACCTGGTAATAAATGCTCGGAAAGATTGAAAGAAGATTAGCGGAGTTGCAGAAATCGCCGAAATGATTGCAGAAGAAAAAAAGGGGAGGGAGATTTTAGAGAGTTTGTGAGAAGTAGAATTTAAAAAATGAAAGGGAAAAGGTATTTGGAGGGACAAAAGGAAAGCGGATCAATTTGAAAAACGAAAATCGAGGAGCCGGGATTTGATGGGATTCCCGCATTTAATGCTAACAGTACCCTGTCTGCTGTGCTAGAGCGCTAAACGTCCTAGGACAAATCATACGCCACCCATGTGTCAGAGAAGACGTGTGGAATAAGGATCGTTTGGGAAAACGAACCGACATCACTAATGCTAATAATTAGGACTGTTTGAACAAAGCGGATATCTCGGGATTCCCCCAGTACGAGAAGTCATAAAGGACAGGATGACCTCAATTATTTCGGGAGCCTTGGGATATTACCAATCTACCCCAACTGTTTGGGGGGAGGAGTTGATAGGGCTATCTTCGTGTCAGACTTCGTTTGGGGTAGCTCTGACCTCAAGGAGTCTAGATAAAAGGACTACAACGGCTCTGCGGGGAAGAGCTGTCTACTGCATAGAGATTTCTCTCAGCTTAGCTATTTTGGAGAAGTCGTCGAAGCCTGGTGATGATGCCGAGCTGAAGTTCCAGGGGTTAAACTCAAGCTTAATATTAAGGGAAGACCCGGCTTAGTTCCCTTAGGAACAGAGCTTGTCCTCGTTACCGCAAGATCTAATCCATTCGCGGCAGAAACATGGGAGGAAAGAGGGACTGGCTCGTGACAGGTCTGGTTCCTTGAAATCCGCGAGGATAACCAGAAAACCGCGATAATGTTAAATGGAGGAAGACCTGGCATAAGACAGATCTGATTCCCAGACTCCTCAATGGAGAGACAAGTGGGACCACCTGTCAGGATTTGTTGCACAACGGCCCGATATTCGCGGCATGTGCTCCTGGGATCCCAGCTGGGGTCCCCATTAGGGAAAGTTGTAAATATCTCAGCCCTGAGGCTGAGAGAGGTATGTCATTCTCTTGAGCATTCTTGCTTTCTTTCTGGAAAAACACCTCAAATGCTTACTGACTTAAGCATCGGAGAGGTATCCACCGGAAAATCACTGGTGGTCCTTTCTAACTCTTGTTTGTGGTGCAGATCAGGAAGGTGTTCAAGGTTTCAGGCATTCTCAACGTTGGTCATTTTTTGGGTTGAAACATTAACCAAGTATTTTAGTGGTGTTAGAATCGGTGGATTGGACAGGTAATAACGAGGTTGATTTGGTGAGTGAAAAATCACCTTGCAAACATTTGTTCAACTGTGGTGATGGTTTACCAGAATCCAGTTCTATTGGTTTTCTATGTAGGGGGGATTTTTGATCTTTATTTCTATAATTGAGATAGTGGATTAGTTGGGTTGAGATCGTATGCCTTAATGAGAGAAGGAGTGGGATTGTTTTTTAAGGAAAGAAATTTTGGGGTATAAAATAGGAAGGTGTGAAAACAGAAGGGTTATTCTGTTCAGGTTTTTTCTTACCGTTTACCTTCAACAGTCATATTTTCTCCCCTATAAAAGGCTGAATTCTCACCCTCTGATCACTCTTCAATTTATCGCCCACAATTCGTAATTCTCATAACCTAATTCTCTCTCTCTCTCAATTTATACTTGTTTTGTGTTTCCTGTTCAAAATTCTTCTTGCAGAATGTCGAATCCATCTTCTCCGACCAAAATTCCAGAACTCCTTGCGGGTGTGCGCCGCGCTGGTGAATAGATTCCGATAAATTTACCAAGATTCACCGCTATGGATATACGCGAAGAAGTTGGCGGTGTTATACCAGAGAACCCATCACCAACCAAAGCCACTGCTGCAAATCCTTATCCGGTCAATCTGCAAGACCTGGTGCCTGTCACTACCGCCTCCGATGCCATTCTAGAGGTTCAAGTCTTTCTTGGTACCAGGGCAACGAAATTGACGTGGACAACCCTCCCGATATGCCATTTATTTCAGAAGTGTTTGGTCCAGTTGGGAGCCCGACCTTAAAAAGGTCGAGAAGGCTACGTAATATTCCTCCCGGCATGATTTTGGTAGCCATACCGAAGATCTGAGTAGGGGCGAGACGTCATGTGCCTATTGAGCACATGAATATGGCCGAGGACGTCACAATTATGACGGACTCAAATGATAAAGATTTTGCGCCGACTGAACCTGTTTCTGCGCCGCCGACCACTTCTACTCCACGACTGACTCCTCGCCGGAAGCAAACCGTGAGCTTGGCTGAGAAGAAAAACCCACCAGCGTCTATTAAAGTGTCACCAGCCTCAACTGAAACAAGCTACTTCGATCCCCCTTACGAGATCATTGTTTTTTCACTGGTGAGGTTGCAAGTTCCTCCCGTCCATTGGTTGCTGATCCCCCTCTGACTCCAAGTCACATGGCTCAACCTGAACCTGAGCTCTTTGATTACTCTCCAGACTCCGATGATTTGTTTTCTCTTTCCTAGTACTTATATGCCATGAAGAGAGAGAAGAAAAAGTCCAGAGCTACCACGAAGATTGGTGTGAGTTTGGGTGTTTCTTCATCGAACATACCATTCCCTACATCTGCCCAGACAGGGGGTGTTGGTTAAGGTGATGTGTCACCAAAACCAACATCGCCTACTACTGATCAGTCTCCTCATCTAGCTCCATCTTTGATTCTGATATTTTTCCATATGCAAGTGCTCAAATCCCTTCAACTGCCTCTGATTATTCTGATACCTCTGCTGACGCTGCGGTTCAAGCCATTGAGATTGAAGACATGTTGCTAGTCTCCACAAAGTTTTTGAATATCGAGGCTGAGGAGCTGTTTACCGGATACCGCCTCAGAGGGATGATTGATAAGCTCTTTAAAAGGCACAACCTGATTGCCTTCTTTGAGCACCGAGGTATGTACTCAACCGTTTCAACTGCAATGCCATTTGTCTGGGATGTTGTGTTAGAGTTTTATGCGAACATGTTGCCTTCTATTGTGGATCCCAACTTTGTTAACTTTGTGAAAGTTTATATGCGGGGGAAGATCTTCTCTTTTACTCCTGATTCTATTAATGAGTTGTTTGGAACTGAGATGTATCATGGTGATTCAACAGTCGATGACATGAATGAAGTCATTGAGTTTCTATCTGGTGGGTTGCTGAAAGAGTGGCGTGAGCAGTTGCCAAGCACACGTCTATCCTCCCTCTACTATGTCTTGCATAAGGTTGCTATCTATAACTGGGTCCCCACAAAGAATGCTACGGTCGTTACACGACCTCAAGCTCAGTTCTTGTTCAAACTAGGCTGGGGAATCAAGTTCAACTTTGGTCAGCACGTTTTTGATGTGGTTACTCGGTTTGCGACGACCAAGGTTGCCTCCTCGTTTTGTTTTCCATCCCTTATTTTCAGTCGTTTGGAGAATCAAGGCTATAGGCCTAGTGGGGATGATGTGTCTACTGGAGAGCCAGCGTAGTTCTCTTTGCGCGGCCAGCACACGACTGGAGCCCGGGTTGTTGATCTCCCATGGCAAGCGTCCACTTGGGCTGGTGGTATTTCTGGTGATGGATCTGGTGTTACTAACACCAATTCCAACATGGTTCATTTTTCTACTCAGGTGGTGTGAGCCCAGGTTGCTTTACTTGATAATCAAATTGCCCAATTGCAATCTCATGTTTTACAGGTGCAGGCGTTTCGAGACTCGTTCGTGGATGCTGAGAAGAGTGCTGATAATGAGAATGCTGCTGTTGAGGCCTTGGCTTGTTTGACCAAGGACAAGAAGAAAAAGAAGCTGAGGAAGATGAAAGATAGGAATGGCGTAACGTCTTCGAGGAAGTCAAAGAAGAGGAAGACTAGAGTTGTTTAACTCTATGAGTTTTTTGTTTTGTGGTGGATAAACATTGGTTTGTAATTTTAAACATTTCGTTATTTGTTTAGGGGGAGTTTTGAGTCTTTGAACATTTTGATGTGTCGTGGGTATTTTTTCCAAAAAGGCAAAAGGGGGAGATTATTTAGAATTTAATTATTGGCAATTTTTTCTTTTTTGGTTGTTTGCCTTTATTGGGCTCAATAAATTAGGACTCTAGATTTGTTTCTTAGATTGAGTTTAGTACTTTATTTAGTTTCCTAGTTTATGTTTAAGACTTGTTTTACTTGTTTACCAAGTATAGGAGTCTTGTGTATTTAAGACAAGACAAGGATGTAAGGAAACATACAGTTTTTTAGAGAACGCAGTAAGGAGCTACACGACGCAAGGCAAGAAGAACACGAGCACAAGAAGTACTTGAAGCCACAATTCTAAACACGGAGATCTTTGAAGTTGCGTAACCAACGGAGAAGATCATCACAAGCTTGACTCCAAGTATTTTAGTATCAAGTGTTGATACTAGTGTTTATCATATATTGCTTTGTAATTTTTTAATTGATCTTGAACAACTAAAAGTAATATCGTTTTTGGGTTTGTACACCCAAGTTCGTAAGTACTTTTACTTATGAACAAAACTTAAATTGTTGTGTTCAAATTATTTTTAACATTCCGCTGCTTTTAATTTTATAGACTGTGTGATGTTAATACGGTAACATAACACCAGTCTTAATATTTGTTCTTGTTTCGTTATTTTCAACTTTGAAATTATTTGGTGTTAGTTCCAGTGTTGTAACACTGAACTTAATATTGTTTACTGACACTTATTTATAATAACCTTAGGTCTTACGATCTTACACCATCTTTGACACACACTCCCTCTCTCTATTATTTTTTATTTTATTCTTTATGAATTCAATGAAATTGATGCTATAAAATTGAGATGATGGTAAAATGCCATCTCCACAACTAAAAATGGTCTAATTATATCACCTAATTGTTGATTTTAATATGAATCTTGATTTGCACATTTTTGTACGTGTTTTTGTTATCTTTTTGTGTCGTGTTTGCATATTTTTTGCTTGCATTTATGGGTGCGAGGAGTCGATTAGGCCGTTTTTGTTAGTTTTAGGTTTTTGTATTATTTTGCGCGTTTTTTATTATGTTTTCGTATTTTTTCACTCGTTTTTATATTTTAGCCGTAGAATGTCCAAGCGGGACCCACGCACATTTGGGGCATTCCATTCGACTCGCTATGGAACGGAAAAGCGAAGAAAAGCAAAAGAACATAGCGCAAACAAGGAACGACAATCAGCGGACGACTGGCATGCAGTCGATAGACTGCTAGTCCAGTCGATCGACTGAACCAGGACAAATTGACTACTCGGCAAAAAGTTTGGCTGTTTGAGGATGAAGTAGTCAATTGACAGGTTACAGTCGATCGATTGGTACTCAGTCGATCGACTGAGTCACATAAAATTCCGTAACTTTTGGCCCATTTTGACATTTTTTGCCTCTGCGTCTTGATATATATATATCCCAGCCTTTTCACCACCAACCTTATCATTCCTTGGTTGATTTTTGAGCTCCTTCAATATTCCAAGCTTTTACTATTTCATTGCTGGAAAACCCTAGATTATAATCCTTAGTTTAGCCTAGTAAAAGTTGGTTAGTTTTTCTTAGCAAGTATTGGAGAGTGTGACACCTCCTTCATTTGTGGTTCTTGTTGTGTTGAACATTTGATTTATCCTTTGAAGGTTGTAGTAACTTGAAACTTTTGTGTTGAATGAAAAATTGGTAGTAATCTTTCTCTTTTATGTTGTGTGTTATTATTGTGTTGTTTCAATTGCTTTTGTGTTGGTTGGTCAATTTGTAGTTCATGTTGTTTTTCATTGCATTCCAAGCTCTCAACTTAATGTTCTAGCCTTTTAAACTTCTTCTTACATAAAACTCCATTGAAGTACTATTTGAAACTTTTTACTCATTTTGTCTTAACAAACCTTTGGTGTTTGAAAGACATAAGGGGCTTTCCTCTTTGATAAATTTTACTTATTTACATTTAATGCTCTTTGGCTCCTTGCATTTCAAAGATTTGTTTTCCCCTCCATTTTCCCTTTTAACTTGCAATCTTTCTTTAATTTAGCAGTTTTAGTTTACTTAAGGTTTTTAATTAGTGTTTAATTAATTCCCTCGAAATTAGTATTTTTCAAGCAAGCTTTAATTATTCATTCCCCTTTGCTTTAATTCGTGTTTTCAAGTTTCATTTCAATTCAAGCTTTAGTATTAAAAACTCAAACCCAAAACAAATGGCTATTGCTTTCGTAGAGTAGATTAGTTTAATCGAGATTAACAAGAGATTAAGTAAAAACACCGATTGCCAATAATATCTATTCTCGAGAGATACGACTCGTAAACAACTCACCACTCTACAATCGACTCCGTACTATTGCAGAGATTTCTTAAACTAGAGTGTTGAGAAATCTTCGATCACTTTTGATTTAGTAATACTTTCATTTTGAATTTTTTAATAGAGAATAATATAATGATAGATTTATTGTGATTTTAATATAATTAAATATGGGTGTACATGAGAAATACTAAATTAAGTATTTATTAATAACTTTATTAACAATTTATTTCTAATTACTATAATTAAATATGGGTGTACATGAAAATACAAAATTAAATATTTATTAATAATTTTATTAACAATTAATTTCTAATTACGGTGCAGTTGTTGGTTTGAACCAAGCCTCTGGTCATTTTCATTATCTCTTAGCACGCAGGCTTTCATTTTGTTCCCATTATTGGTAAGGCCTTTTTCCTTTTCCTCTTTCGTATTAGTTGTTAAAACTTCATGCCACTATATGCTTACTAGCTACTTTGGTGTCCAATTCTTGTTTGAAAAAAGTAATTGATATAAATACTAATAATATTAGAAAATATTTATTATGTACAAAATAAAGATATATTTGTAGCTCTATTTGAAAATAAAGTAAATTATATTTGAAAATAAAGTAAAGTTTACAAAAAATAAAAATAATAGTATAATCAGAAGACGTTCAAATTTACAGCCATTGGCATATATTCTTCATAATTCCAGATTTCTAAAAAGAACAAAAACTCAAAGAATTCTTACAACTTTAAAATACAATATTACACCAACATCAATAATCAAGACTAATTTTAGTTCCGATATTTAGTTTATTTCTCCAAACATGAACCACTAATATCCATCCTGCTCGATCTCCAGCTCTCCGATTTTTTTATCTTCTCCATCCCTTTTTATCCTTTGCCACCCATTCTCTTTTTTCCCCATCTATTTGAATTTCTCATTTGAATCCCTATTTTAGTAAGTTCAAAAATACAAGTATATGGGGTACTAACTTCAAATAAGAGATCAGCGACCTGAATAGCTTCAAATTACATCGCTGCGACCTGATTGATCTCCAAGAGCCTCCTGATGACCTAATCGATCCTACAAAACAATACCTTAGCCAAGGCGGTGGACAGCCCCGGCGAAGGTCCTCCGATGCTTAAGTTAGAGAGTGTGAGAGATATTCCGAGAGCTCAAAAGTAATAATCAACTTAAATTAAAAGTGAGGCCTGAATCCTCTTTATATAGACAAGAGAAGTATTCTCCAAGTTAGGGTTACCTTCTCCCACTATAATTCCATAAATACCACAACCGACTTAAAATTAGGATTTTTCCTTTATGCTAAGTTCCCATAAATAATAGATCTCTCGCTAAATTACCAGAATAGGCCTGGGCCTATGATTCTTTTAATATAGTCCGCCGGGACCCCATAATATCATCCATATTAGCCCGTTCGGGCCCAACAATCATAAGGCCCAACACCCAGCGCCGAGCTAGTAAAACCATAAGAGGTCGCTACCATATATGAGAGCTCACCACTCATATACTCCAGGTCGCTACACAATAAAACAGCTCATTCAACTCTTATAAAGAATGATCCTTCCGAGAAATGAGGTCGCTTCCCATAAATACAGGAATATAGCTTACATGAATATTTAGTGTCGTATCAACAAGAAAAGAGCCTGACTAACTTTTTTCTATATTTCCATTATTCTTCAAGAGATAGATCGAAGTTGGATGAATGTAAGTCGCATAAGTGAAGAGTATGAAAATGGAGTTCAGTTTTTCTTACAATTTGCTAAACAAAATCAATTAGAACCTGGTGACAAGTTTTTGTTTCCTTGAATCAAGAATTTGAATGGGAGACGACATGAAGCCTACAAGATCCGGGAACATCTTCTTTGTGATGAAATAAATAAGAATTATACAGTGTGGACATGGCATGGTGAAGTATTCTACATTCCAACCGAGCAGGCTACGCAAGCTTCTGCCGAGCAAACTCATGTAGTTAACGGTCAATTCGAGGACATGATATGCGATGTTGGTCAAGAATCCTTTCATGAAGCACATGTGCACGACATCTTGAAAAGTGATCCCGAGACTCCTTTGTATATAGGGACTAAAAATTTCACTCGCTTATCGGCAGTGTTAAGACTAGTCAACATTAAGGCAAGAAATGGGTGCAGTGATAAAGAGTTCACCGAGTTGCTTGCACTATCGAAGGAGATGTTCTAGAAGAAAACAATTCGCCAAGCCGCCACTGTGAGGCAAAGAAGATATTATGTCCGATGGGTATGGTATACAAGAAGATACATGCTTACCGTAATGATTGTATATTGTACCGAAAAGAGTTTGAGTCATTGCATAATTGCCCTAGGTGTGGGGTATCGCGTTACAATGAAAAGTCTAGTGATTGTAGTAGTGATGAGAGCACAAAGCAAGGTTCACCAACAAAATTGGTATGGTATATTCCGATAATTCCTAAGTTCAAACGATTGTTTGCTAATCAAGAAGATGCCAAAAACCTTACATGGCATGCCGATGAGAGAAAATGCGATGGCCAGTTAGCTCATGCAAAAGAGCCTTTTATCATGGCATGTGAGGCTAAACAAGTATTCTACATTAATGATCCATGTGATGAAAGATTGTCGGTGGTATTTCAGGAAGAAGCATGAATGGTGCTCATGAAAATATAGAGCCAAGTTTTGATAACTTCGAGGTTCTCTCTTTCTCAACACCCATGCCGACTATTAAATATAATGAAGTGGACGATGTACATGTCAATCGTTATGACCATGACGATTGCATATGGGAGAACATTCCTATCTAACCGATTCAGTAAGATATGTTTTACCAGTCTAATTTTCAAGCAAAAAATGAAATAAAATATATAACAACGCTTGTAATGAACACATTTTGTGTCTTTAAGTTTAAATAATATAATATATTATATATAACCTTATTCGTGGTGGTTATATCAATTATGCAGTTCATTTTGTCTTTTATTTTCTTAATTTTATTATATAAAGCTATATGTAAGTTTCTGCAACGTTTAATAATATTTGTTTGTATTAACCCAATAAATTTAATTAGATTTCTGATTCAATTTTTATTTTATTTTTGTGTGATTGTAGTTCATATTCTTATCGTTAATACTTATTTATTTATTTTTTTGTTTTTTGGTCTACAGCCTGTGCTACTCAAGCTATGACTCAGTCTCCCGTGAGACCTCGCTCCATTTCTCCTCCACAGAGTACGTCGAGGAAGACTAGACAATCCACACGGTGTAAAGAGATTACGAAGTAACGCGTTGTTGGGAAAAAGCAACCGCTGGATTTTGACTTCATTACAGGAAAAACAATAAGAACTCAACAAGTAAAATTAAGTTCTTATCTGGGGAAACTTGCTCGAGACAATGTTTTCATTTTGTATGAGAAGTGGAAAATTGTACCCGACAGCACTAAGAAATTAATTTGGCTTGATGTTTTGATATTTCCACTAGCCCCTCATTTTTTCGTATTTTAACCATATTATTATTATTATTATTATTATTATTATTATTATTATTATTATTATTATTATTATTATTATTATTATTGATATTGTAGGCAAACTTCGATATCAACAATACCGAGGGATTGAAAAAGAGGATATCGCAATCCGTGGGTGTAAAATGGAGGAATTTTAAAACAAATCTGACGAGAAAGTGGGTATTTGGTGAAAGAAGGACTTATCTTCTTGTGAAGAGTATAATATCGCACCAAATGAGTGGGAGGAATTTAAAATGAGTCGATTAGACCCTGCTTGGGAGGTAAAATTTTATTATTCGATTTGTTGAACTAATACACTTTATCCCTTGTCACCTTAAGAGAGTTTCATTTGGTGAAAATACTAGGCAACACTAGGCATTATTTACACATAAAGAGAGTTTGAAACTTTAATATGACTAAGTTACTAATTTTTCACCTTTCTCATTATTGCATAGGAGAAAAGACAAAAAGCACAAGAGATCCAAAAAAAAGAACATTGCACCACATTCACTGTCTCGTGGAGGTTATGTCTTATTGGATGAGAAGATCATGGATAATAAACTGAAGGAGCAGCCTGAGGAAGCATCACAATCTGGTGCAGGTGCTGATACAATTGGCTATCTCCTCCTACACGCCACCAGAGGTTTAAGCTCGGCCGCATGAAAAAGTCGGGTGACATGACATCAAATGCTTCACTTGAGATTGCTAATAAGATTGTAAGATTATAAACATGAAATTAATAATGTTGAACCTGTCATTTTATTACAGTTATATACTCCCAATATACGAATAACGCAGATTTCACGAGATTTTCAGAAGAAAATACTTAATTAACATTTGAATCACAAACTATACTTAGAATTGATTTTGGCAATAAAGCCACCCCGTGCTTTATTGGTTTGTTCGTCCTCGAACAAACGAAAGAATAAAAATACAGAAAGAATGAAAGCAGTTAGATCAAAGAGTCATGTTGTGCATATAACTTAGTTTTGCAAATATAAACACTTTTGTTGAAAACTTTCAAGCTAAGATCCTATTACTTTTTCACCTTGAAATCAAAAGAACGCCTCATCTCAAAAGGGAAATATATATGATGGTGCACTCATTCGCTCGTGTTTTTCAAAATTTAAGTGTATACACTCGAGTCAACACAAACATGCATTCAACGACTCGTTAAAATCAAAGACTCGTACATCGCATATAGGTGTGCATATTTAATCAAGAATCGGATTAGGACTTTTTAAGGTTGTAATGTAGGCTCTTTGGTAAGCTATGTCATATATAAAGATGTGTGGCTAACTTGCGAACAAACGTAATCAATAACTCACTCAATCAAATATTTTAAGCATAGAGCATAGTTTTGCTCCTCAATCCTCCCAAAATAACCAAATATTGCTATTTTAAACCTTTTATAAATAAGGCTATTTCTTACCCCAAAACTGAATAAACACGCCCGATCCTAAAGAACAAGAGTGTTAGTTCCTTCTATACTCGTTTGCCTTTATAAATAGGCTTTATTCTTAACATCTAGATGCTCTTAAAGAACTTAAGCATCCTTTATTTACTCTTCTCTTTTTTTTCTTTTTTTTTCTCTCTTTTTTTTTCTTTTTTTCTTATTATAAACTCCACTAATTCCCACCCTGCAATCGTCAATCTCAATATACCAATAATAAATAAACTCTCATCTCACAGACTTAAATGAAATAAGAGCTTTAAAATGGCTGGCAAAGAGACGGGATAAAGGCTCAAAGGGGCTTATTGGAAATTTATAGTGGTTTTTATTTCTGAATATAGTCGGAGCTGGATTTTATATGTGCCTATCGTCCTTTTGGAAACCAAATGTACGTATGCAACTTAGAGACTTCTCAAAATGCTTATCGAATCACAATATGTAATGTTATTAAACACACAAGGCTTCTTACAAGGGTTTTATTCAAACTTTGAAAGCAAGGTGATCGAGTTTCGAAAGATTCAAAAAATTGCTAACGACTAAGTGTTATTTTAAATAATTATATATAAATATGTATTAAAAGGTTTGCACTAAACAAGTTCAAAAGACTCCACCGATAGATCACACATTATATGATTTTGACGGGCAAGCCAGTACAAATACAAATAAGCAAGCGTATGATCTCAACTAAAGCTGACATAAGCAATTAACTCTTACGTAGTCACACAATAAAATGATAAAAACTAAATAAAATGATAAAACAAAAATGATTTGAATTATGCATGTAGACTAGTCCATTCAGTCGGATATAGTACCCGTCCGACTGGACAAAATGTAATTAACATATCCGACCGGTGAATGTTCTTATCCGATCGGATGAGAGGACAATAGGTTTTATTCTGTTGGATATTACTATCCATCCGACCGGATGATACCTTTTTCGGTTGAATTTCGGCTGATTTCACCCCCCTGCAAAGAAAATTAGCAATCTTCTGGCTGTTGAACAAAATAAGTAATAAACGGGGTAGAGACAGTTTAAACATGCAAAAATTCGAATCAATTATTTAATACAGACACCCACGTACCCAACAGAAAAAGAAAAAAAATTAAAGAATGGAAAAGTTTGGATAGAAATGATACAAATTGGGGCACGGGCCCGCCTACTGGTCCATGTCGTTCAAAGATGGAGGTAGGTAGCGATGCTCAATCCTCGTCAAGCATTTGTCAATGGATATGAGGTATCCGTGGTTGGCGTCCAATCTCTCCAGGGAACCTCGAAACGTCCTGGCTTCCTCACGTGCCTCCCATGCATCCTGGCGAGCATCCTGAGCGTACTCCTCTTGATTGAGGCTCAGTTGCCTCATTTGATCCATCATGCTCGCTTGGAAGTCCTTCTGCTGCCTCCATTGCGCATCCGAGTAACCACCACCTTAGTTACCACTATAGCCACCACTCTAGCCACCATACTCGAGACCTTCCCCACAGTCTCCGTGCGCGTATCCTTGGAAACCCGTGTTTCCATCATCTTCGTCCTCCTTATCTTCGTCCTCATTATCTTCGTCATCCTCGTCATCATCATCCTCATTCTCGTCGTCGTCGGTGTCTTTGACTGTTTCGGCCCTTTTCTTCTCCGAGGGCATCAAGAAAGTCATGATGGTAATATTCCGACCGTTGAAAGTTCGGCATTCAACCAGCATTACCACACTCGGATAGATAATATCATCATCGTAAGGGTCACAGTCGTGGTGTCGTGCGAGCTCGGTGACGAATGTGCCCAAGGTGAGCTTCGTTGTCTTCCGATCATTCATTCGTTAAACGTTCTCTATCACAGCTATCAGTAGTGGATAGAGTTTCACGTCACCCCGGTGGTGCGCGATCCATAAAGCTCGCAATTCGGGTGACGAGATCCGCGTCATGTCCTCTTTTCCCAAAAAACACTTGCATGAAAAGTTTATACGTCAAGTACATGGCATGCGACCGTAATGAAGTGGAATTAAAATGGCATCCGGGCTCCGGTGGTGCTCCCGACAGTTTCTCCCACCAAACCTTCTTGTCGTAATCATCGTGATTAAATGACTCATCCCCCAGTTTTTCGCTATTTAGTCCAAAGATGACGTCAAGGTCGCCTTTGGTGGTATGAAATGGGCGGTTTCGGAGTCGGCAATCAAAAGAGCCATTGGCAATTGGCTTGTAAGTTGTGAAAAACTCCAGCATTAGAATTCGGTTGCCGGGTTGCTTAACGTCCGCCCATTTCTCCAAGTTGAGGGCCTTGATGCCCACCATGAATCTCTCCGCCTTTTTATCGCCCATTGCGATTTGGAGATCCCAAAAGTCAGTATCGACGTGCCGAGGAGCGTAAGCGTCTCTTGCAATCAAGGATTTAAATAGCGTCATCTCCCTCTCATCGATTAAGTCAAGCGGAGCCAAGCCTCTCCCGATGTTGCTCGTTCCTTTCTCACGACCTCTTCTTGAGTTGCTTCCCTTCTTCCTTGGTCGTGATCCAGAAGCCATTGTGATAAAAATCTTGAGAATTTGGGCACAAAAACTCTCTTAGGACTTTCGTCGAACACCTACTATGCGACACTCTCAACCAAGAATATCCTCCAAATTCTCCCAAGAATCACTCCCCTTTCAAAATCCCTGCAAATCAATTCCCAAGCAGTTAAAGAGTTTGAGTTCAAGCCTTTTTACCTCTCGAATCGCGGATTTGTGTTCTTGAGGTTTGAGTGGAACAAATTGGATTTGATATTTTTCTTCCGAATGGATGGATTTTCTTGAATTAGTTCTCCGATCGGATATGTTTGTTTGCAAGAATATGGGATTAAGATTGCTTTGAAAATGACTTTGATCTTTTGCTCTATAAAAATAGGAGAGTAATTAGTTGAATTGTGGAATTTTTGAGCTTAAGAAAACCGACTTATATAAAATCTGCGTTGTCGTCCGATCGGATTATGGTCTTGTCCGATCAGAAGTGAGTCCAGTGTGTTTGGTCTGATCGGATAGTGCTCTTGTCCGGTCGGATGGTTCTCCGGTAACTTTAGTCCGATCGGTTTAGCCCTCCATCCGGTCGGATGGCACTGTTCGCTGTGATAATATATATTTATTATTATTTTTTTTATTATTTATGTATTTTATTTTTGTATTTTAATTAACGTATGTACATTGTTTTGTCCCTGCAAAACTCACAGGAAGATCCATTAAATAGAAATAAATCGCGCAAGCACAAATTCTTTATTATTCAATACTTGAGCATAAATGCTCTTTATTTAAACTTGAAATTCATCCCAACGATAACAACCAATTCTTAAACACAAGCGCAGCTGAAATAAAATTAACATAAGCAATGAATTAAGATCATATGGTCTAGGTCCATAAGCCACATCTTCAAGGTTTTTTTATATCCTCCTCCATCTCGGAAATCTTGGCCTTGGGTTCGACGATCTTGTCGTCCGCCTTGGCCAAATATTTGTGGAGGGTGACTATGTCCTCCGTCAGGGCCATATCCTCGCAGACGTAATTGGAGATATCTGCCCTCATCTCACTCATTTTTTCTTTCTGTTCCTCCAGTTTAACTTCATAACTCTCCACCGTATCCTCGTATTTCTTTCTACTTACCCACCCATGACCAAAGTGTAAAGGGGATGGGTTGTTGCTCATGTTTCTAAGTGAGTATTCAAAAACCATGGAATTTTTAAAGAAAAGATAGTTGTGAAGAATAAGAATACTGACAATGGGTTTTTATAGGAATAAGAGGCTTAGAGGATGGGAGTCTAAGGATCTTTTAGAATCAAGACATTCCTAGTTTTTTCATTGAGTACAAAAAATAACATGATTGAAAATCAGCTAATATTCATCATAATCCTTACCAAATCAAACTTACCTTGCATAATATTCTTACCAAAACTGTGTTCAGAATCAGCTGATTTCACCGCAATATCCGATCAGATTTTAAGTTGTCCGATTGGATGGTGTGTAGTCGACATATCTGATCGGTCATAATATTTATCCGGTCGTATGATAGTCTAGTAAGTTTGATCCGACCGGTTGTCTTCATCCCTCTGATCGGATGATTTGTGCTGAAGGTTGATCTCAAGCTTTCTAAACATCTTAAAGCATATATAATAACTTTCCAATATGAAAAATATGTACAGAAATGAAAATAAAATAAGAACACTTGGGTTACCTCCCAAGAAGTGCAACTTTTAACGTCCTTTGCTAGACGTTACCTCAATTTGGTTCAAGAATCTTGAGGTGGATTATTAAGTAGCATGACCTCACAATCGGTTTTGGGGATATGTCCCCCATGATACAATTTCACTCGATGACCATTGACTTGGAACGTGGAATCACTTTTTTTGTCGTACAAAGTGACAACCTCGAATTTGTTGATATTAGTGATCAAGTATGGCCCACTCCATTTCGACTTGAGTTTTCCTGGAAAAAGTTTGAAACGTGAGTTAAATAGTAAGGCTAGTTTCCCTACCTCCAATTCCTTTGGAACAAGCTTTTTGTCGTGCATATCTTTCATCTTTTGCTTGCTTGCCCACTCAATATCATATGAGTCGTTTCTTATTTCCTCCAACTCACTCAATTCCAACTTCCGAAATTCACTAGCCTCGTACACATCCATGTTCAGTTTTCTTATCGCCCATTCCGCCTTGTGTGCTAACTCAACCGGAAGATGACAAGCCTTTCCATAAACCAATCGAAAAGGAATCTTGCCCAAAACCATTTTGTGAGCCATTCGATATGACCATAACGCATCAACGAGTTTCATCGCCCAATCTTTACAGTTTGGCTTCACTGTTTTCTCCAGAATCCCCTTAATTTGTCGATTGCTTGTCTCCACTTGTCCGATGTTTGTGGATGATAGGGAGTTGCTACTTTGTGTCGCACCCCGTATTTGCTCATCAACCGGTCGAAAGCACAAATACAGAAATGACTACCTCCGTCACTTATGATTGCTCTTGGCACTCCAAAACAGCTGAAAATGTTCTCATATAAGAACTTGAGAACGATCTCGGAGTTAGCCTTCCGGGTTGGTATTGCTTCCACCCATTTTGACACATAATGTACTCCAACAAGGATGTACTCATACTCTCCACTCTCCGGAAATGGTCCAATGAAATCGATGCCCCATACATCGAATATTTTGATTACTTGATTCGGAAGCAATGGAATCTCGTTCTTCTTCCCTATTGAGCCCAATCTTTGGCAATTATCGCATGTCTTGCAGTAATGGTGTGCGTCGGTGAAAAGTGAGGGCCAATATAAACCGGATTGGAGGACTTTGAATGCTGTCTTCTGGCTTCCGAAATGTCCTCCTTCGTCATGACATAACCTCAACACATCAATTTCTTCTTCTTCTTCCGGTATACACCTCCGATAAAGTCCATCTTTGCACCGTGTATACAGGTATGGGTCATCCCAAAAGAAACTCCTGTATTTAGATAAAAACGTCTTCCTTTCTTGGGTAAAAAGGTGGTTAGGGATGATATTGCATGCAAGATAATTGACAAAATCAGCATACCAAGGCTCGCCAATGTTTTCAATAGTGTTAGCATCCTCATAAGGAAAAATATCATCTACAAAATCAAGTTTGCTAGACTCACTATCGACTAACACGCGAGACAAATGATCGGCAACCACATTTTCACATCCTTTTCTATCCCTGATTTCAATGTCAAACTCTTGCAAAAGGAGAACCCAACCTTGGTTTACTTTGAATTTTAACAAATAAGTGGCGCAAGGCCGCATGATTAGTGTGCACAATTACTTTTGACCCCACAATATAAGAACAGAATTTATCTAATGAAAACACTACAGCAAATAGTTCACGTTCAGTGGTGGTATAATTACGTTGTGCACTATTTAGCATGAGACTAGCATAATAGATCACCCTTAGCAATTTATCGACTCGTTGCCCCAAAACAGCACCTACCGCGTCATTAGACGCGTCACACATAATCTCAAATGGTAGTGACCAATCGGGTGCAGCTACAATCGGTGCTTATGTGAGTTTTTCTTTCAATATGTTAAAAGCATCAAGATATTTATCATCAAACTCAAAAGGCACATCTTTATTTAACAATTTACACAACGGGCGACAAATTTTAGAAAAATATTTTATGAAATGCTGATAAAATCCAGCGTGCCCTAGAAAACTTCTAATTCCCTTAACATCTTTAGGTGGTGGGAGGGTTTCAATAACATCAATTTTGGATTTATCGACTTCTAACCCCTTACTTGACACAACATGCCCAAGCACAATCCCACTCTTTACCATAAAGTTTGATTTCTCCCAACTCAATGTCAAACAAGACTTTACACATCTTTCAAGTACTTTAGACAAATTATTTAAGCAATGAGAGAAAGATGATCCATATACTGAAAAATCGTCCATGAAGACTTCTAGAAAGTTGTCAATGAACTCGGTGAAGATGGATAACATACATCTCTGGAATGTTGCTGGTGCGTTGCATAATCCGAATGGCATTCTCCGGTAAGCATACGTGCCAAAAGAACACGTAAATGTGGTCTTATTTTGATCTTTCGGAGCTATCGCTATTTGATAATAGCCTGAAAGGCCGTCCAAAAAGCAATAGTTCGTGCCCTGCCAATTTATCGAGCATTTGATCCATGAATGGAAGTGGGAAGTGATCCTTTCTTGTTGCTGTATTTAGTTATTGATAGTCAATGCACATGTGCCACCCGGTAGTTAAGCGCGTTGGAACAACCTCTCCCTTCTCATTTTCCACAATTATCATGCCTCCTTTCTTCTGAACAACGTGCACTGGGCTAACCCACTCACTATCAGACACGGGGTAGATAATTCCTTCTTCAATGAGTTTGAAAATCTCCTTTTTGACTACCTCTTGAAGTGTCGGATTTAAGCGTCTTTGTCCGTCCCTTATTGGTTTGGCTCCTTCTTCTAACCTAATCCGATGCATGCACATCACCAGACTTATTCCTATAATGTCTCCAATGCTCCAACCAATTGCTTGTTTGTACTTTTTAAGTACCTCGATCAATTCTTTTTCTTCGTGCTCGGCTAGCTCCGCAAAGATTATAATGGGTTTTCTCTCGTTGGCTTCGAGAAAAACATACTTCAGGTGGCTCAGAAGTGGTTTCAACTCCATTTTAGGTTCTAACACGGGTTGAATAGACGTTTCGCTCATGTGCTCCTCGTCAATCTCAAATAAGTCGACCACCCCCTCCGTATTAAAATCTTCGTCCTCGATGTTCCATTACTCAAAAGGTGTGATGCCAAAAACTTCTTTTACATATTGATCCACTGAATCGAGATAAGAAAAATCGGGCTCCATTGAATGTGAAGGAATGCTTTGAATGTCTTTTAGTGAAAACGTGACCGATTCATCAAACACTGAAAATGTCATTTTTTCTCGGCCCACGTCGATCAAGGTGTGTGATGTTTCCATGAAAGGTCTAACCAGAAGAATTGTGTGCTCCTTGCTCGATTTTGCAACTTCCCTAACATCTAATATCATATAGTCCACGGGGACTACTAAGGAACCAACTTCTACCAAAATGTCTTTGACTACTCCCAGAGGATGTCATACTGATTGGTCGGCTAACTGAAGTCTCAAGCTTTATGGTTTTATATCCCAGAGGTTAAACTGTTTGTAAAGGGCGTAGGTCATTAAGTTGATCCCTTCCCCTAAGTCGATCATTCCTCTAGCTTTTTGTACGTCCCCAAGAGTTATCGTGATGCAGAAACTCCCTGAGTCGCCCACTTTCGGTGGTAGTGGTTGATGTCAAATTGCACTCACTCTTTTGACAACACTATTCTCTCGTTTGCCTCTAGCTTCCTTTCCTTTGATGCTAGTTCTTTGAAAAATTTCATGTATCCCGGCATTACCTTGATCACATCAAACAGTGGTAAGTTTACATTCATGTTCTTCAACATGTTGTAGAGGTCCATGAATTTCTTGCTCTCTTTCACTGGCTTGAGTCTATTTGGAAATGGTACAGAGTCTCGGATGACTCGTTTCTGTTTGATATTGCTCAAATTCTCCTGCGTCTGAGTAGTATCCGACCGGATACCTTTCCAGTCCAATCAGACAACTTCATGCCCTCCGGTCCGATCAGAATTTTCTCCTATCCGGTCGGACAAAACTTCATGTCCTCCGGTCCGATCGGAATTTTGCTCTATCCGGTCTGACAAATCCTTCTGTTCTCCAGTCCGATCGGATTATTGCCCTATCCGATCGGATTTCTTGGCTGACTTTTCATTCAAAATAAGTTCGTCATCATGATCCCCCCCTTCCATCACTCCGATTCCGTTTTTGACTTTCTTGCCTCCCCGTAGAACATGTATTTCCATTGATTGCTCGGGTTGACTGGGGAGCTTTGTGGGGTCGGCACTGAGTTTCTCCATGGATGTGGAAAGTTGCCCTATCATCATCTCCAACTTGTCCATTTGTTTCTTTGTTCGATTATTTTCTTCGATGGTTCGAAGGGTTCTTCCCGATTGCGTAGCGTTTTCATCTCTTGTCTTTGTCTCCAGAGTCGCAACTCTTTGTCGGAATCTTAGGGTGTTGGGGCTTGTTGTTGTAGTAGAGGAATTTGATATTGTTGTTGTTGTGGTTGACCTTGCCTCTGCGGAAAATGTTGTTGATAACTACCTTGGCCCTTGTTCTGATAGGAGTTGTAATTACTCGATCCTCCTTGACTTTTGTTTGGTGGTGGTGGTGCCAAATATTGAGGATCCATTTGTTTGGGCGATTGTACGTAATTGGGACTTCCTGGTCCGTACCTGAGGTTTGGATGATCTCGGATAGTCGGATTGTACGAGTTGTAAGTTTTGGTGAACTTTTGACGAAGTTTATTGTTGGATTGGAATTCTTGCACGGCGTTCACCTCTTCTTCGTCGTCTTCGTCAAATGTTGCATCACACGTGTTGGCTCCATGTCCAAATGTTTCACAAAATCCACACGTTTAGTGTGACGGGTGCGTCGTTTCCTTCTCGCGCATCATCATTCCAGCCAACAACGCAACTTGTTTTGTAAGCTCCTCAAGTTTGCTACTCTCCCCTTTTGATGCCGAAACGTCGTTCACTCTAATTTTCCTTGGTGTGGAAATCCTTCACCTTGATTTCTCCCCAAAAGTTCGAACAAATCCCATGCCTCCATTGCGGTTAAGTCCCTAAAGTCGCCGGCCTTGTTCTCAACTTGTTGCTTAAAGTTTGCCAATAATCCTTCGTGGAAATAGTTGTTGACCATTTCGGGATTATTGTTGTGATGCGGGCATGCTTGTAGAAGTCCTTTATATCTTTCCCACCCTTCGTGGAATGACTCTCCATCCATTTGATCAAAATTGGTGATTTCTCTGCTTAGCTTGGCTGTCGTTTGAGCCGAATAAAATCTGCCCACGAACTTCTTAAACACCATATCCCAATTAGTTAAGGAATTAGGTTGCAATGACAAAAACCACTGTTTGGGCTTATCCTCCAAGCTACTCGGAAAACACCTCATCCTGAGTTGATTCTCGTTTAATCCAAATGTAGGAATTCTGGACACCGCCGCGTAAAATTCTCGAATAAAATTAAGCGGGTCTTCATTCGTTGCATTCCATAAGAGGTTGGCAATTGGTTGACAATGTTAGACTTCAACCCGTAGGGCCTAATGGCTGGGCATACTAGGTCTCCTGTTGGCATTCGTTTGGCTGTCATTACCCTCGGCCTCCACGAAAGTCTCTTCCTCCACCATAACCATTGTATTTCTCGTCTTTATAAGTTTGATCGTACTCGTCATTTTGCCAAACACGGTACATTTGCTCGGTTCTTCCTTTTCTGAAATGATTCGATCCTCGAATTCAAATTGATTTTGTTGGTTGTTTCGGGGCTGGGCCCCACCTTTCCAACTTGATTATCTATGAGTCTTTGATTTTCCCATGCGTTGAAGGCTTGGGCTTCCTCTCGGTTTCGGAAATATTGTGGCGTTCGATCGACTGGTTGTTCTGGCCACATAGCTCGGCGATCAACGTGGGGTTGTGGTACCCTGTTGTGCGCTGGAGGATTAACATGTTCAAGGACTTCGTGTCCTCTTGGTTCTTCGTCACGATCATGCTCTTGATTTTCGATTTGAGAAAATGTTCATGCGTCTTCATTTTGGACATCATTCTGTGTATGTTGATCTTGATTTTCCATGTCATCTTCGGGTGGCATGACATATGGTTGGTTGTGAGGAGGAACGTGATTGTCTTGTCCTCTCCCTTGACCATTTGCTCTTCCTCCTCTCCCTCCGTTTCCTCGACCGCCATTAAGTGGATTGGTCGACATGATGGCTTGAGTTGCTTTGGATTGGTTCCCGTTGGGGGAAGGAAAAAGTCACCTTGGTTTTCCCACTCGTTCAATGTTATATATGAATGGTGTAAGCTCACCTCTTAGGCCTCTACGAGCTTGCATAAATAACAAAAAATCTCAACGTATCGAGTGGTATACCAAAAACAAAAATAAACGTAAAAAATAGAAATTTAACAAGAATAAACTTCTTTAACACCTTTGCCACTCCCTGGCAACGGTGCCAAATCTTGAGTCCCTAACTTTTGTGTTTCAAAATTAAAATCCAAGTTAAACCATGTGCGTCTATGTTTGAAAGCAAGTTAGTTCGCCCGCAGGAGAACGGGGTCACCTGTAGATTGACAAGTTAAACCGGGTCGATTCTCTCAAGGAGTGGAAATATGGAGTCAACGATGTTTATTATTAATATAACACAAGTTCTAATTCTAAACACACGATCAAAGAGGTTTCTTGTTCTGAAATTTTTTAAGAACGCAATGTAAGAAAACTCGATGAACCTATCTTGCTTCGAGGGCGTCAATCTCTTCGCAAGAGTAGTTTAATCGATTCACAAACTCAACTACAACTATTATTACTCGATCTAAGGACTGATCCACCAAATATCATTCACGCATTTCATCAAACAATAGATGTGCATTCTCCAAACATTATCCAAAAGTAATTCTAATTAAAACTAACACACCAAATTATCTAAATCGGAATAATACGAGTCACTAATTATCATAAAACAATCCATCACCAAATCGTTCATAAAAACTTAACCATAACGATTCACAAGAAATATCCAAACATGATATCAAAAGATTAATATATAACATGAATCACCAAACTAATTAACAAGATAAAAGTTTAGAGTTTACTAAATTGTGAGAAAACTCAATCACGATACTACGATGAATCCTTGCCAAATCCGACTATTCCAGGTAATGAAATGAACGTCGCTGAATTGGGGAAGCTTTTCAGGAACCTACATCTCCAGCGGTTATCACGAACCAATCGAACTTCAAAATGAATTTGCAGTAAGGGCTATAAGTCAAAGGTTGAAAAAGTTGTCAATTCTCTCTTCCAATGTATATGATCCTGTCTAGGGATGAAAGGATGGGTCTTCTCTGAGAGCTTCTGAGTTTTAAAGGCTCAAGAACCATTTCGTAACTGAAGAATCTAGAAGATTTACATTTCTAACGTATGAGTCCGATCGGATGAAAGTTTATGTCTTCTTGTCCGGTCGGACATAGCACTTATCCGATCGGTGCATGTTTTGAAAGTCCATCCGGTCGGTTATTAAGCTCATCCGATAGGATAAATGTTCTTTTGACTACTTTGAGCGCTGATTCTTCATCTTCATCTCCCGGGTTTTGTCAAGTGATTCAGCTGAAAGAGAAAACAAGAAAAATGGTCCAAAATGACCAATTATTGAATTAAAAGTTGAAAATCTAAGCGAAAGGCCAAATAATGAAAAATCATACAAAATAGCTTATTCTGGACCTAAGAAGATGGTAAAAAGACTCAAACTTGACTCAAAATATGTACAAAAGTGTAACAAAAATGTACGAATCAAAAACCAACACACACACAAATACACAGAACGTGGTTATGATTCTGAAAACCAAAAATCTGAATATCTTGGTGGTGGTGTTATTATTATTATTATTATTATTATTATTATTTTAAAGGTTTTGATATTTTTGTAAACTCAATTTGTTTGAATTGCTCTCTTGCAATACCTCGCACTTAAACTATTAATAAGTATGTTTTTGAAGAATAAAATTACTTGTTCACTATAATTTTAATATTTTCTTGATTGTAGGATGAGTTGGAGGAGCAGCCCACACAGGGCACTTTTGTTCCTAAGGGACGCGAGGACATACTATCTACTGCAATTGGGCGACCGAAGCACCCTGGTTGTGTTCGTGGTGTTGGATTTGGTGTGGGGACTCGAGGTTTCTTTAGAGCATGTTCATGCGAGTCCTCCACTTCATATATAACTCCTGATTTTTTAGAGCGCCTAACATGTAAGATAATTGAAGAGGTTATGCAAAAGGTCACGAAAGATGTTACACGAAATTTGATGAAGCAGTTCGGCCAGGCAAATAATGAATCCCAACAGACTCCTCTGGTAGAGATAGTTGCACATCGGAGTGTTAGCACAAAGAGGAGTTGTATTGACCCTGACCTCTCAAGGGACTCAACTCACATCGGTATCTCCGACCGGTGCGAGTTATATGTCAACGAGCATTCTCCCCTCCTTGTGGCACTTGGGAGAATTCATGAGGGGGGTTCAAATCTACACTGTATGCATTTGTCGAATGATTTGGTTAGAGTGGTGGTTGAGAATGTTCAAGACGCCGATGGTCCTGTCCCGGTGCCTAGTGAAGAGGTAATCTTAGTGGGGTAGGCCCCAAGTGGTTTTATTGCATGGCCGAGATGTCTTGTGAAGCCTATGTTAGCTGAGGTAATCCTCTATTTTATGTGATAAATCAAAATAGTGTATGATTTATGTATTTTTTACTAATATTAACTTCAATTTTGTTATTTTAGGTTGAGCGAGCAAAGAAACGGGCTAGACTCGTAGATAATCCCATATTTGAGTTTGTTAATACTGTCGCTTCACTTTATAATAATCTATTCCTGGTTCCGTGGGGTGATAACATTTTTGGCTTCGAGAATGATGTCCCATTGCACCTTCATTACAACGAAGTTTCAAAAGTCGTTCAAGGCAAAACGTGTCGTAGCATCTCAATTGTACAACTCTGGATCATGTAAGTAGATTTTGAATTTTATTCCTAAAAAATAATACTGACTGCTAAATGAGATATATAAGATTATTATATACTTATATGACAATTTTATAGTGTTACAGGAATTTGCCAAATAGAAAAAGAGAAATTTGTACTTATACTTTGAAATGAAAGATCATTGTAAAATTTTTGCAAAGAAGACCATTTTCTGAAAGGAACTATATTTTCACCTAACTTAACATTTCTAGAAATAAATTATTGTGTCTCAGGATCGAAGTGCTTATTATAACCTTTATAAATAAATGTATATCCTATAAAAACACATTTACAAGCTCTTGGATCTAACTTGTGTCCGTTCCTTTCTAAAGTTGATGCATAAGCCAAACAACCATGCACTCTCACATGTGTATAATCGGCCTTATTATTGAATATTTCTCAAAAGAAGATAGATTATTAAGAATAGGAGTTGGCACTTTATTAATGATATCTGCAGTAGTAAGAGTATGTGTAGCTTTGACAACAATAATTTTTTGTATGGTTTTGGATGTGTTAGGTTTTTGAAATAATTAATTGTTGAGAACCGGAATGATGATGTGTATGGATTCTTTGATCCTCAATCCATATAAAATATGGGGAATAAGAAATAGGAAGCAACGTTGTACATCCTTAAACATATGCGTGAATCGTAAAAGCGGATTTACCTAGGAGGATACCACCATGAGTAAGTACACCTTATATTATTTATGCAACCAATGATAATTATGGCCAACATGCTTGTCTGTGGTACTAGTTTGTTTTGGAGAACATTGTTTTAAATGCTGAATTTAGTAGCCCATAATATTTAATGCCTTATCATTTTTTTTATTTATTTATATTGTATTGTTTGTTTATTATTTCTTTAGACAACATTGTTTATAAGTGTTTAAATATTAAAATTAATTTAATGACATCTACTGCGATGGCTAGCTTGATTGTCTTTGAAAACTAATTAGATTTATTTAGTTTGGGGAGCATTTGAATTATTCTCAGTTATTTGTTTTTGGAATTTATTTTTGGCCATTTAGTTTTGGTAAGGATATAAATCGCAGTTCTAAGCTTGTTATTTATTTTGGTGCAAGATTCTCCAATTGACAATTTGTGGTCTTTAATTTCTTAATTCCCCTATGTAACTTGAGTATTCGATCTTCAAATTAGGTGTTATAAGAAATGTTGTGTTGGAAAAACCTTAGGGTGCAAGTCAAGTCGTTTGACTTTGAGGGAATTAAAAAAAAAAAAACCTTCTTTAGCCTTTATATGAATAAGAATAAGACACTAACATCATATTTCTTTTTTCAGCTCCTCTTTTCTTCTACCAACAAGGTGAGTATTTTCTTCCCCTATAATTCTTGTTTGCTTTCATTAACTAAATTTCAAGTCTAAAAGCATATGTAGGTAGTATTGATATCTGAATATGGAAAAAAAAATAACAATAACAATATGGCTTCGTCTTAAAAGATGGAAACCTGTGTTTGTTTACTGATTTAATATGTAAATAGTCACCTCTTTTCATCTGGTTTGTTCAATTATTTTTCCTTTTATTTAATGATTTTGAACTTTTTTTTTTCTTTAATTGGCTTATGGATATTGATATTTATTGTATTTGATGTTGTATAACGGTTTCCGAAATGCAAGCAACAATGACAACTACTTGTAATTGTACCTAAAGAAGTGATTGCCATGTGGTTTTGTTCACAGCACCGTAAGCTCAACATCGACATCAAATTAATAGTACAAAGGTATACTTTTAATTTATAACACATTCACTTGTACTGTATATTTCAGCCCATAACACGTTTATATTTCTTTTAAACAGTGTTGTGACACCATTCAAAGTGTTAGATAGTAAGCACACGAGTAAATCCAAGCAAGTTGTAAACTGGATTTACCCCAAAGTAATTACAATTCTAAGTATTCATTAAGTTAACGTATTAATTAAATTACCCGAGTAGGTATTAAATTTTAATTCTTTTGCAGTATAATAAACAACGCAAAGGTTGGGAGTGTGGGTATTATGTCATGCGTTGGATTTGGACTATTGTTCGAGTAGGTATCAAGGAAAAATGGCAGAAGGTAATATATATTGTTTATATATTTTTCAATAAGTTAGTTTTTAATGCTAGTAGCCTGATTAAAATTAACTCTCTTTTTTTATCATCAAAAATCATAATGCATCTATGGATTATATCATTGAAAATCGTACAATTGTGATAATTTTATGGAATTTTTTAAATCAATCTTTTGATGGTCGAAAACAACAGAGCTAGTGCGACCATCCGATCAAGGCCAAAGTCTTCGATTTGTTGGGTTAAAACTTGGCCCTAATGAATTATTAAAGGCTGATCAAAATTAACTCTTGTTTTTTAAAATCTTAATTTTTTTTTTGTTATTTTGAAATTTTTTTGTAGTCTAATATTTTAGTTAATTTTTAGTTATGATTTAAACCGCAGCACCATACTGATTAATTATTCTATTTAGGAGGCCAATTGCTGAAAAATCGAGATGATGATTTTCTTTTCTTATTCTACTAATTGGCAAATAGAATTGGTTTAATTATTTTTTGATATGTTAAAAATACTATATAATTAATTACAGGTATTTCGTGATAGCGACTCATTTTCTCAAGAGAGTATCGAAGAAGTTCAAGCTCAATGGTTGAGATATTTTCTTGAAATTAAAAATAGATGAGTCTTCTGTAAGGTTTTAATATACCCATGTTTGTTTGATGACTACAGTATATGCATTATGAGCTCACTTTGATTTGGTGTGGGGAATTCAAACTATGTATTAGACTCTATAGAGTCACTTGTGTCGTTGTATTCGACTTTTAGAACATATTGATGTTGGTTGATTGATATATTCAATTTTTAGAACATATTAATGTTGGTTATTTATGTATTCGACTTTTAGAACATATTGATGTTAATGGTTGTTTGATGTGAATCTGGGATTTATTTAATTTATTTTCAGCTTTGGGAATTTATCTCTTAATAAACAGGGACTACCAAGAAAAACCGATGTTAAACAACATCAATTTTCTAACAATGTAATGATCTAACACATCGGTTCTAGTCATACATCACGTCGGTTTTCAAAACCTATGTCTAACCAACGACGTGGAAAGTCACGTCGATTCTTCAGAAGCCGATGTGATTTTTCATGTCGTTTTGGGTAAGAACCGACGTGGAATGTCACGTCAATTTCTAAAAAACCAACATGATTTTTCACGTCATTTTTTCAGAAACTGACGTGATTTTCCACGTTGTCGGTTTCGACATCGGTTGCAAAACCAACGTAAAATGTCAAAAAGAACCGATGTTAAAAATAAAGTTTGTAATAGTGGAAAGGAAACTAAAGGCGTAAATTTAATTCACTTTCAATGAAATAATTCGTTTATTCTAAGGTTGGTAAGTAAAAAGTTTTAAAAAACGGTAAATGTCAAACTATTCAAATAGAATGTCGGTCTTTAATTAAATTCGTTGTTGATGTGAGTAGGTTGTGAGATTTTTTGGACATAATAATGAGTACATCATGACTTATGTCCACCTAACTCTAGTTATCTTCTTCAATCTCATAGGAAAATCTCTCAAACTCAACTTACTTATCATAAAGTGTTATAAAAGGTGGTGTTGGTGTGGCCAATGGTGTTAGAGTACCAAAAAATTAGTCTAGTGGGTCACCATTTTTAGGGTTTAGCACTAGAGATGCTTATAATGCATTGGGTGAATTAAATGTATTTAATGGGACTGATTCTAACACATTGATCAAGAATTTAAGAATAGGCAATCAATTGAGAAAGACTTCTTCTTTGATTTTGAGGTGGATATCGAGTATAGATTGTGTAGTTATTTTTGAAGAGATGGACGGAAGTATGCGACGGGATCATGAGGTATTTGACAATTCATTGGTGCATGATACTACGTGTCACATTAACAAGTATAATATAATTTGTGATCCAATTTTCTTGTTCACTTAGGTTTGTGGCACATGTCTTATCAATGGTAAATGTTTTCCCTTGGGTTGGAACTTGATTGAATATTATTAGATTTTCTACATGTTACTTCAAAAGTCAACGGATTTCGTTGCTTACTTGGCCTTCCTCTCTTGCGCTGTCATAATAAAATATGCGAGTAGTAGAACTCTACATATAAATATTTGAATAAAACAACTAACCACAAATAAATGAACGAAGACAACTTACTTTTGGTGGTTTCTTGATTGGTTCTTGTGTGAAATTTTTCTTATTGTGTCCTTTTTCTAAACATCTTTGGAAAGTCATTTGAAGTCAAATTCTCTTAAACTTTGTAGCACTCAAGCACTCCTCTTCTGGCGCTCTACCCTTTTCTTCATGGGCCTTCTTGGCATCTTCTTAAAAGGAGGTGGCTTTATTGTATATCTGTGTAACAAGCCACATTTTTCAGCCATTTAAGGATTCCAATGCATACATGTTTATATATTTCTGGACACTATAAGAACTATGAATAAAGTATGATGCATCATTCTTTAAGAAATGAATGGCGGAACATGTATGGATGCAGGGGATTCCATTTAGGTCCTAATTTCTACATGTACATGTATTTTGTCTCAAGTCAACAACAAATTGATTGTTCTCAAAGGCAACCTGAAACCTATCACCACCAGCAGGTTTGGTAACACACAAACGAGACTCGAATTTATTGACCTCTAGCTTAACCCTTAATTTAGGTCAAATGATATCAATAACACCTCCCATTTCCATTAGCTTGTCATGTCGCCTAGTCATTAATTGCCCATTATGTCCTCAAGCATTTTTATTATATGCTTTTTTTCTAAATTTTAATATATAACCATTAAAAGTTTCACTAATATTATTTTCAATCATATCACATCTGGATATGATAGAAATAAATGCCTTACAGAACCTGCTAGTATTTATTTCCATTAAATATAGGTATGTTGTCTCATCTTCTGCCTTCAAATCCTATAAAGTTGATTTATTGGTAGCCACATGAGTGCTAAGGACAATCCTCCAACAAATATTCTTCAGCCTCCACCCATTGAACTTTTTTTTTCCAATTCACATAAATATGTTAATCTCTATACTCAGCATGTGGTGCTAACACAATAATAGCATTCATTAGACCCTATATTTGAAAACTGAAAACAACATAAAAGTTTTAGAGAAAGTCTTAACATCAAATAAAAATATAGTAACTAGTAAATAATACTCACTTTCTATTGGTCACTTTTAGAAGTGTATCTTAATCCATCTAAGATGCTCAAGTTCTCAAACAAGATATTTAAATAACACTTCCAACAACTTTCATATTCTGTCTCAACCACTGCCTAAGAAACAACCACCCAAATATATCTTCAAAAAGTACCCATCAAAGCCTATGATGGGTCCACATCCATTTAAAAAACCTTTTCAACTTGAACTATATACAATGTGGAATGCTTTGAAGATAGTGTCGTCTTCCAACAAAAATTCAAATCTCCATCTTTGTCAACCCCCAGCTCAGCTATGTAACTTCTGAGGTGAGCATAATGTTCAGTGACTGCCCCCCTCAAAATGTCTAGTGCGTTTCATATCCTTTGTAAAGTTTCCATTCCGTGAGTTGCACAACATAATTTTTCAATATGTCAGCTTTTAATTCAGCCATTGTCATGTTGGAATTTTACCTGAATGTCTGAACATACTCCTCTGCAATCCACTCAACTGTAACTTGTCTAGTGTGCATGTTCCTGTGGCATCTATGCTCATTTAGTAAAGTCTTAATTGAAATCTCCCCTCAACTTATATTTGATTGTCATAAAATCTCCAAGGGCACCCCTCTTCACATCTAGCCTCCACCTGCTTCTTATTGTTATTCAAGATTTGGATATTCTGGCCATTGACTATTGAGACCCTTTGAACTACACTTTAACATTGTTCAACACTTTCAAATATCATCGCAAGCTTAAACTACAACATTTTATGATCAGATTTTGGATCATAAATATTTCTCTTTTTCTTTCTTTGTGTACTATAACCCTCATTACATTCAAACTCTTCAATACTTTCTTCTACAAATATCAGTGCATATTCACCGTCAGAGTCATCATAGTCGTAATGCATTACCATGTCTTCATTTCCACTATGTAGACAATAGGCTGGTAACTTCTTTTTGCATATCCCCTCTCAGGAGCATGCCTTTTAAATTTGATAATGTTCCTTTTAGTCTCCGTATACTTCTCATTTCATGATCAGACATCCCATTATCAGATTAACTCTCTTCCACTGGGAAATAGTCTTCATCTTCACTTATATCAAAATCAATGTTTTTATTTCTCAATTCAAAACTCACTTACTCTACTGCTCCCTCAATTCTTGATTGAAATATATGAAGAAGGTATCACTAAACTAAGAAAGAAAGAAAGAAAGGTTATTTTTGGTCCGTTATCACATGAATGGTACTAGATTTCACAAAATAAACACTTTTCAACAACAATTAACAATAAAAGAGAAACCCTCTAATTATTAGTAACAACAAGTCATTATCATACTATCTTAGTTACTTACTTTTCTATATACATTTGTGGAACTAAATTACACACAAAAAAAATGCAAAACCCTATGTATCCTAAACAAAAAATCCCCAAAGAAAATTCCCAAAAGTTCCAAAACCCTAGGCGATAAAATTCCCATGAAAACCATTAAAATTTTGAACATTAATCATCATATTTGTTTCTATACCTAAAATATTCATAAACCATAAAAACACTCGCACTTTTTAGAAGTTAACAAAAGAAATATGACAACACCAATAAAAATTCAGGAGATGGGTTCCTACCTGCTATCCCTTGTTATAACAAGTTCTAGTTTTCGGGACCACCATAAAGAGCTTCCAAAATAAGTAGGAGAACAAATAAAAATGTGTAAAAGACTTCAATAGTCTAACAAGTGGACTTTGGGTGGAAGATTATGGCGCAGCTTCATTTTTGTCCTAGGGTTTAATTGAAATTCACGGAGAGATAGATTAAGAAAGTGTAATGGAGTTGTTCAGAAATAAAGAATGATGTATATTGTGTTAATATTAAACTACGTTGTTTCAATAATGTGGATTTTTTTTATTAGATGCCACCTGCAATTAAACAGCCAGACACGCTAAAGTTTGGCATCAGAACCTTACACGTGCCTTTTTTTTACAAGGAGTAAGTACAGGTGATCCTTTTTTTGCAAACCTAAAAAAAGATTTGGTTTATTTTGCAACTTCAATAAAGGTGGTAATTTTCCATGCAATTAATTCTTTTATAAATGCCTAAATCATACATCAGAACACTACAAAAATAGTAAAATACCAAAGGCATTACCCAGGGGTAAATTTCCCTAGTAATACCGAGGTCATTACCGATAATGTATTTTTCAGAGGGAATTACCGAATGGAAGTACCTTCGGAAATGACACCTTCAGTAAATTATTCGGAAACACAGTGCTAACTTTTGCCTTCATTATTATCGAAGGCAATATCTAAAGATATTTGAGGGCACATATACCGAGTGCATAATCCCCTCAGGTTATTCCAAGGGTACCATATCCCCTCAGGAAAATTACGGGGACCATAATACCCTGGGAAAAACCCGAGGGCAAGTGGATCCCCTCGAAAAATCGCGAGAGAAATTATCTGCCTTCTTTTATTTAAATTTAAAAAATAGAAAAAAATATTAAAATTATATGATTGCTTGGAAATTACCATATAATGTCATTTTACACACATAAAATGTATTTAACCTGGCTTTACCACATAATTCATCGAACATTTATGTATTAAAACGTGTCGTGTAACTTGATCAATAGTATTCACGGTACGAGCAATCGACTTAATCCATTGGAAATATAAATAATGAAGCGTCGTAGTTTTTGTGAAGATACCACTAGGTGAGTTTCGTAGTTTTAGAATCACGATAAATAGTAATTGATCCGTATATACGTTTTTTCTTTTCTAATCTTTGGAAAAACAAGGGGACCAAATTGCCCTCGAAATAACCCGAAGGCAAGTGGATCCCCTTGAAAGATCCCGAGGGAATTAGCTCCCCTCAGTTTTTTTAAATTAAAACAAAAAGAAAAAATATATAAAAAATATAATTGCATGAAAATAAGCCATATAATGTCATTTTATGCACTTAAAACTTATTTAACCTGGCTTTACTACATAATTATCCCAGTACATATATAGATTGGCACGTGTTGTGTAATTTGATCAATAGTTTCCACGATACAAGCGATCGACTTATTCCATTGGAAACATAAATAATGAAGCGTTGTTATTTTTGTGAAGATGCCACGAGATGGGTTTCATTGTTTTAGAATCATGAGAAATAGTAATTGACCGGTATATATATATTTTTTCTTTTTTTATATGATAAAACCAAGAGGACCAAAATGCCCTCGAAGAAATCCTGAGGGGAGTTTTCTCCTTTGGTTTGTTTAAATTAAATAAAATAGATAAAAATATTTAAAAAATATAATTTCATGAAAATAATCTATATAATGTCATTTTACGTACTTAAAATATATTGAACTTGTCTTTACTACATAATTATTACTAAACATGTATGTATTGACACATGTTGTGTAATTTGATTAATAGTATCCATGATACGAGCGATTGACTTATTCCATTGAAAACGTAAATAATTAAGCGTCGCTATTTTTCTGAAGATACCACGAGGTGGATTTCATTATTTTAGAATCACGATAAATAGTAATTGATCGATAAATATTATTTCTTTATTTCAAGAAACCAAGGAGAACAAAATGCCCTCAAAAAACCCGAGGGCAAGTTGATCCTCTCGAAATATCCTGAGGAGAATTATCTCCCCTTGATTTTGTAAAACTAAAATGAAATAGAAAATATTTTAAAAAATATAATTATATGAAAATAAACCATATAATGGAACATGATTGTTTACAAGGTTTGTAGAATGGACGAACAATGAGAAAATGCAGAAAAGCTCCTAAATATTTTCTCCGGCCAAGTCGACTCTCATCCAGGATCGCGGCGTCCTCCTCGCGCCCTACGGTGGTTGCTTACCCGTGTATTCTCCTTTTGAATGCACAAATACACATTCCTTGGACCATCCCGACAATCCCGCTCACAGCGTCTGCTCCGGTTTCTCCCCCGCTGCACGTTCTACAGCCCCCTAGTCAGACCTTCCCGTCGTTCCCGATCTCGACTACGGGCGCTTCTGGTTCGCTGAACATCCCATGGCTGCCGGCCGGTGTGTCTTACTCTCACGTAGATTCGAGGACAGGATTCACCCGCTGTACCTCGTGCTGCAACCTCTTCTACAAATCTCACTTTTGGATCCCTGTCGGCGGCTAGGGTTTTCCCACCTTCGCTCGCAGTGCAAGTTCCCCCTTTCCACATCCTTGGAAACCCTGCTTTTGCCAACGAGTCCCCGACAACCTTTGGCCTGTCCTATCCCACTGGGCACGACGCCGACTCCGTTAGCAGCGCCATGTTTTTCCTCTAATGCAACTAGGGTTATACACGGCGTTACCCCTCCTTCTCTTGTGACGTAACCCTCTAACACTACGGGGGAGTCAATCCCGTTAGCAGCTACAATACCCTTCCCTGATGTGACTAGGGTTCCGTATGGCACTGCCCCTCCTTTTTGGAATCCCTTGCTGTTTTGGACTCCTTCCTCGCTTGCGATGCACGTTTCCTCTCGAAATTCGCCCCTAGTGAATCCTGCGGTTGCTCGTCTGCCCTTTAATACCGCGATCGCACCGTCAAAGTTAGATACGAGGGCTCTTTCCTGGTTACCCTCGAGGTATCAACCTATCTGGGATGCGACGGTTTATGGCTCTCGTTTGAACCCTTCATCTCAGCCGGATCCCTCCACCAATCTCGCGGCGCACCAGGAAGTTTTTGGACCCTCAACCACTTTTCCACCGTCCGTATAATCCCATACAACCCCCAGCAGCGTTGGCCCACAAAAGTGATGATTTCAGGGTGAGCCGGGTCCGGCCATGCAGTCTATTTTTTTGCCACATTGCCACTTTCTTGTGCAGCGGTGGGTAGCTCTTCGGGTGTCTCTAATTCTCCTATCAAGAAGGGCAGTTTTTTCTCGGTGACGATTGACGAAATACTCTACCAATCCCATGTTTCGGTGTTACGTGGATCACTTATTGGCCATTTACTTCAACCACAATGTTCAAATCCTCTTTCGCACAAGGAAATTAAAACTTGGTTAATTTCGACTTGGAATACCACAGGAACTTGGAGGTTTGTCCCCATTGGCAAAGGTTATTTCAACATTTTGTTCTCTTTGGATGATTATAGATACCAGTCATTTGCTAAGACCTCATGGAAGATGGGTTTTAACTCATTTCGTCTTTTCCTATGGACACCGAACTTCAACCCTTATAAGGTTCCCTCGGTGTCGTCTCAGGTTTGGATTCATATCTATGAACTGTCGATTGAATATTTGGATCGTTCATTTATTCTTAATATTATAGTGTTGTTTGTACTCCTTTGCAAATTGAACGTTCTATTGTCCATTTTGTTCGGGTTCTGGTCGAACATAACCTTGGCAATACTCTACATGAGACTGTTATGATTGAGCGTGAATGGTATTGTGGGTATATTTCCTTAGGCTACGAGAACTTTCCGGATTTTTATTCTTAATGTAAAATGGTTGGACACCTCCTTGGTTCTTCTTCCTCTTCTAAGTCTCGTATTTCTCAGCACGTTAATAGAGACGAGTGGAAAATGGTTGACTCTAGAAGATCTCGCCGTAGTTCAGATTCCGCTGATCGTCAACATAAGGAGTATCACCCCTGATTTGCATCTTTTTGTAAATATTTTCATTACCATTTTTGTTTCACGTTGCATTTTTTTCGCTTGTTTTTTGTTGCTTTAGAAGTCGGGTTGGCCGTTTTTCGTATTTCTAGATTTTCTTAGTTTTTGTACGTTTTATTAGTAATTTTCGTAGTTTTTCACTTTTTTGTTTTTCTTGGCCGTAGGACGTCCAAGCAGGGCCCATGCTCGTTTGGGATCGTTGATACTCGACTCGGGAATGGACGAACAAAGCAAGGAAGCGCAGCGGACGAGGTTCGATAAACTGGCGGACGCGAAAAGAACGGAAATCGAGCCGGGCGCTGGAATCTAGTCGGCCGACTGATTGTTCAGTCGATCGACTGAACCGGCAAAATCGACTGGATTCCAGGGACTTTTGGCATTGTGGACGAGGCAGTCGATCGACTGCCTACTTGGCCGATCGACTGCGGTRGGTCGACTGGACCCCTCAAGATCGACTGGATTCCAGGYCTTCAGGCCYTTTTGACATCGRAGTKGGTCGACTGCCGACATGATCGATCYACTYCCAGTCGATCGACTGKTTTTTCAGTCGTTCGACTGAAAAGRAGAAATTTTGAAGAAATAAGTAATCASARGTCATTTCAACCATACCAACTTGCAGCTGAGGTCTTTCTTCCCCAAGGAAGCTCCTCCAAAACCAGAAACATTCACCTTTTCATATTTGCTTATTTTTTATTCCTATAAATTCTAGTAATTAGTGGTAGATTAGTTAAGTATAGATCTTAGCTAGTTAGTGATCAAGCTTTGATCTAGGTTTCTTTTGTGAAGAATCATTCAGGATTTCAAACTTTTTTCCTTCAAGCTTTTGTGTAATCACATACATTTGGTAAACTCTTTCATTTATATAGTTTTATGTTGAAGTATTTCCTTTAATATTGTGTGATGCTTGGATCATAGTTTAGATGTTATTTTGYTTTTCAAAACTRTCATTTTCATTTTATAGCTTTCTAYCTTTTGAACTTATGCTTTTAAGTTGTTAAGTTGTTAGATCAATTTCTCAAGCTTTTAGAAGTTTTATATGTTCCTRCTATTTTAACTTTGAATTYTTGTTAAATTAATAATGTTGACTTTTTCAAATAAGCATGACTTTAATTTTCCCTCCATTTCCCTAATTAAAAATTATTAAGTTTTAATAAGTTAATTAGTTTAGATTGATCGTTTTTAATATAAGCTTTAATTTCCTTTAAATGTTTTAATATTTTTAAATCTTGTGTTTCAAGTTAAATCTTAGTTGTAAAATTCAAAACCGAACAATGACTACCGCTTTCTTAGGTCAAATTAGTTTAATCAAAACCGACAATAAGAACAACTGAGAAACCGAAAGCCGATCACATCCATCCTTGAGAGACACGACTCGGGACAACTTACCGCATCTACAATCGACTTCGTACTATTGCGGAGACGATTCTTAGAGCGCTAAGAAATCCTCGATCAAATTTTGGCGCCGTTGCCGGGGATGGATTAAAGCCAATGGCATTCTTAATTATTCTTATTGTCGTCGTAAATAGTAGTTAGTAAATTATTTTACATTCGATACGCGTAATCTTTTGTCGTTTGTTGTGTGTGCAGGGTAGGTCCCACGTCCCGTTACCTCCGCTAGTATCACCAATAATCGAGAAGCGAATGATGGAAACCRTGCTCGAGAACCAGATTCCGCCCMCCCACACTCTAAACGGTCAAAGGATMCCTCCGCCGCTTGATTGATTCGGCCGAGGATGGCAAACTACCGATCTAGTTTGCCATACGACAACCKTTACATCCAAATTCCRGAARATCCAAATCCATATACCGCTCCCAAATATGACGACCCGTATGCTTCGATCGGTAAAGAGTGGATCTACTCTTCCGATCATTATGACCCAAACCTTCCCAATTCACCTCCATTTTCATACCCCCACAACCCGAGCATAGATCAGTATGCACCGACTAGTGATCTTTTTAATCCGGGATTTGACGATCTATATGTTCCCCTCGCCCTTCCTTCTTCTTACCCCCATTTTGAATCGTATGCTCCATCGATTTATGATTCCGATTCTTCGAGCTACGATTCTTACAACCTACCCCCGAGTTACGATTCTTACAATCTACCCACCTCGAGTTCGTATACTCCGAGCGATGACCCTTATACCTCACTCTTTCATGATTCGTCTACGTCCCAACTCCCGGACGTGGAGTCTCTCTTAGCCGAGCTCGTTGACAGCCTCGATCGCATGGAGACCCACGCTAAGCAAATGGCCAATGACGTGGGTGAGCTTAAAAAACTGTGCCTCAACGAGATACCCTTCTTTGATGAGGCGGTGCCCACGGCCATTGATGGTAATTCGAGATTTGGCGATCTTTTGGAAGGTGAGCGCTATGAGGCAGATATAGAGAACGAGGAGAATGGGTTGGAAGACAACGTAACCCCTCTCAGATGTAGTGAAGAGGTTGTGGTGGAAAATGAAGGAGTGCTATCCTTGGGATCTCCGATGGCACTTGGATTGTCGGGCTTACCTGCTTTAAGCGAGGAAGATGTAGTTGTGCCGGTCTTGGAGGATATGGAGTTGATCGAGCCTCTTTTGCCACCACCTGACGCCTTATTACTACTTGAACAAGAGGAGGTGGAAAAGGAGGAGGAAGATGTGCTGGGTCCTACTCTCTCGTGCCCGACTACGACTATTCCTAAATTCGAGAGAGAGGAGATGACGGTCGACCCGTTCTGGGATGATCACGTCTGGGTGATTGACTACTCACGCTTACGACCACCGAAGCAAGCCCACGTTCTTGATGTCTCGATCTTCCAGCTTGCCCGACGCGCCCGCCTTGGTGATTCTGATCACCCGGTGTGTCTACTCGAGAACACCAAGGCGTGGCATGATCGTTACCTGTTCTTGGATCCTGGATAACATTTTCGTATAATCGTCGAGCGAACAACGTTAACCAAACGCGCTACGTGGGAGGCAACCCACGACTTTCTAACTCTCTTCTTGTTTTTCTTTTAATTTAGTGTATATTCCATCTCTAAATAGTGTTAATGGAGTTTTTGGGGTTTGTGTAGGTCCAGTCCTAAAGTCTTGGGTGGAAAGAGGATCAAAAATGGAGATGGACTGCTGGAATTCAGTCGATCGACTGGTTATGTGCTGATCGACAGCCACTCGATCGACTGGCACCTGATCGACTGCAACGGAGGAATCGACTGGATTCCAGGGACTTTCGTACTTTTTGTAAAAGAACAGTCAATCGACTGTCGGCAGTCGATCGACCACAGTCGATCGACAGAAGATAGCAGTCGATCAACTGCCCAGACTGCCCGGAACCTGCGGATCTCTATATAAAGCAGTCGATCGGCACTTTTCTTCCTCCCACAGCAAATCGACGGGAAAAGGGCAGCAAATATAAAAAAAAAAGAAGCGAAACATATAAAAAAAGGGAGAGAAGAGAGAAAAGGAGGAGAAATCGACTTAAGTCGATCGACAGAGTCTAAGGTTACGCGGGAACTCCAAGTTTTTCCTCTCCCTCTCAAGTTCAAATTCTCCCTGGTTGAAATTCGATTCTTTGTTCCATCTTGAGCCAATTTTGCAAGGTACTTCGCTTATACAAGCTCTTGGGAAACTTTTGAATTTGTTGGTTGTTTGTTGGGTAGGAATTGGAGCCATTCTCTTTTGATTTTCTTCTTTCAAAAACTTGCCCACCAACTGTTCGACAAATTGCCCCAAAGAACATTTGGTTTGAGTTTTGCTCGTTTTTCTGTCGTTTTTCGTTCGTGTTGATTTTTAGAACCCTCCAATACAAAATCCGTCCAATTTCGTTCATATTTCTCATCTTTTACTATGGATGGCCACTCCGACGATGAAAATGTTTTCGGCCTTCCCCAATTCCCCGATATCGCCGGAAATTATGGTGCCCCCTTCCCCATCTATTCTACCTACGAGGGGGAACTTTTCCAAAATCTTTCCCAGCGACACTTCGCTACCCCTCGTTTCATAAACATTGATCGGTTAGAAGAGTGGGTGGCGAACGGGGATTTTGATGGTTTCGGCACGCGTCTATTACATTTCATCGACGCGATGAACGGCCAAACGTTCGCGTCATTCCGGGCACCGGCTTATCGGGAGCTAGTGCTCGAGTTCTTCACCACGTACCAAGAGACCGACGACGGGGGTTGGAATGTCCGTTGTGGGGGAATTGTGCACCGAATCGATCAGGGGGTGCTCCAAGGTGTGCTCGGGCTTGACTGCCAACAATATTCGTACACGCAGTTGCCCGGTTTTCATGCGGATGAGTTTTGGCAGAGTATCACGGGTGGACGTGGTACCCGTGATCGTTACTCGGCGTCGTCCATCACTAATTTGGCTCTACTTGGGGCCTACAAGTTCTTCGCCCACGTCTTGATGGGCAAGCATGAGAGCACCAACCTCACCCACCACGAGGTGTACGTGCTTTGGTGCTTATCGAATGGGCATCCGGTCCTGTTCTTTCCGTTGATCCGTGGGCAAATTCGAGGGATACGGAAAACGAGGGGAGGAAGCGTCGCACGAGTCGGCATGGGGCCGATGATCACCATACTTGCCCGTTACTTCGGGTTTGAGGCCGAGACGGCCAACATGACGAGGGTCGATCTCATGGAATTGACATTCAAAATGCCGAGAGCCCCGACGAACCCGGCGAGCCAAAACCCGAGACGCCAACGCCACCGAGGCAATGAGCAGGATGAGGCCGGCAACGTCCCGAACACCGGTTCGGGCGCGCAATTCGGAGCAAGCACGAGCCAAGCGGCAGCCCGCAGTACGGAGGTCCGAGCACCGGCTCGGGTCCCGAGATGGGTTGGAACGATTTCCAACAGGCCGTGTTTTCCCATTTCGACCAGCTCACGGCCCGTTTTGACCGGCTCGACGAGGGGCAGGCACGAAACGACCGAGCTCTCCGCGGCCTCCATCGCCGGCTCTTTTTGGTCGAGACTCGGATGCATAGAGACGACGACGATGACGGCGGCAACGGTGAAAACGAAAACGAGGAGGAGGAGGAGGAAGACGAGGCCGCGAACCCTCCGTGCCCGACCTAGGAGACGTCGTTAAATCTCCTAATTTATCCTTTGTTTATTTTTATTTGTTATTGTTTTTCTGTGTTATTTTATTTTATCTTTCGATTATGTTCGTTTATTTCTCATCTCGTCTTTTGTAAAAATAAAAAATAATAATAAATAATAAAAATAAAATAAAAAATAAAAAATCCTTTTAATTGCTTTTGTTTTTGTATATAGTTTCTTTTTCATTATTTTAAATATATTTTCTAATCATAAAACAAATAAAAAAAGAAAATTATATTAAATAAATCCAAACAAATTGAAAAATTCAAAAATCAAAAATATTTTCGTTTTTGTACATAGTTCGTTTTTGTGCACGTTTTTCCACCTTGCCTAACCATGTAGATATCTTGTTGCTTACCTCGGTTCCCGGCAACGACCTTTGCACAACCACGACGACACGAGCCGGAAATAGGGGCGTTTTCTTTACCCTACAACTTTTTACCGCTTTTATTAGCTTAATTACGCAATGAGGACATTGCTAGGTTTTAAGTGTGGGGTGGTTAGAATCGTCCTAGGTTTTTAATTTCGTTGTGTGCTTACTTGTGTTAGTTTGAGAAACGTGTGTGCTATTGTTGCTTGGACCCTTGGCGAAGTYARGCGGTTTTGATGATTTGTTAGGATGTTTAGATTTTCGATCGAATTTAGTGGATTTAGGTGGTTTAACTTGTTGAGATTCCCGTTCAGTTTTAGCTTCGTGCTATCCTTGTGCTCGTTTGGAACTAGTGCCTCGACTAGCCCTCGTCATTAAACACTCTCTATAGGTTTTTGTTTGTAAATTAGAGTCATCAATTGCTCCACGTGCTCGATCAAGAAAATTGTAAGTTGCAAGTAGCAACGAATGATCGGAGTCGTTGATAGCTTCGTATTTTCATTTATTTATTCAAGGATAGCTTCGTATTTTCATTTATTAAGAAAAAGAAAAGAAAAATACGAAAAGAGATGAATAAATAAGGATACGTTATAAATCCTTGAAGTTATTGTGTAGCACGTTTTTCCATTTATTTCGATTTTTAGTATACTTTTGTAAAGAGAGGTGTTGATGATCTTGGCTAGTCGGGAGTCGATTAACGGTTCGAGTGTGGATAGACCTTAACCGGGGCAAGGACAGGGAGACCGACTTGTTGGATTGTTTAAGTCCTTTTAGGTTTCGGAAGTCGATCTAAATTTCCTTAGCAAATCACATTGTCGTCCTTTTAGCCAAATCTAACAAACAACGTAGCATACGATGTCTCGAATTATTTTTGTGCATTAGCCTAGGGTTGGTCGGAGTAGTTTTGTAAATATACGTTAGTTTTGCTTGAGGACAAGCAACCGTTCTAAGTGTGGGGTGGTTGATTTGCATCTTTTTGTACATATTTTCATTACCGTTTTTGTTTCACGTTGCGTGTTTTTCGCTTGCTTTTTATTGCTTTAGGAGTCGGGTTGGCCGTTTTTCGTATTTCTAGATTTTCTTAGTTTTTATAAGTTTTATTAGTAATTTTCATAGTTTTTCACTTTTTCATTTTTCTTGGCCATAGGACGTCCAAGCGGGGCCCACGCTCGTTTGGGATCGTTGATACTCGACTCGGGAATGGACGGACAAATCAAGGAAGCGCAGCGGACGAGGTTCGATAAATCGACGGACGCAAAAAGAACGAGAAATCGAGCCGGGCGCTGGAATCCAGTCGACCGACTGATTGTTCAGTCGATCGACTGACTTTGTAGTCGATCGACTGAACCGGCAAAATCGACTGGATTCCAGGGACTTTTGGCATTGTGGACGAGGCAGTCGATCGACTGCCTACTTGGCCGATCGACTGCGGTRGGTCGACTGGACCCCTCAAGATCGACTGGATTCCAGGYCTTCAGGCCYTTTTGACATCGRAGTKGGTCGACTGCCGACATGATCGATCYACTYCCAGTCGATCGACTGKTTTTTCAGTCGTTCGACTGAAAAGRAGAAATTTTGAAGAAATAAGTAATCASARGTCATTTCAACCATACCAACTTGCAGCTGAGGTCTTTCTTCCCCAAGGAAGCTCCTCCAAAACCAGAAACATTCACCTTTTCATATTTGCTTATTTTTTATTCCTATAAATTCTAGTAATTAGTGGTAGATTAGTTAAGTATAGATCTTAGCTAGTTAGTGATCAAGCTTTGATCTAGGTTTCTTTTGTGAAGAATCATTCAGGATTTCAAGCTTTTCTCCTTCAAGATTTTGTGTAATCACATACATTTGGTAAACTCTTTCATTTATATAGTTTTATGTTGAAGTATTTCCTTTAATATTGTGTGATGCTTGGATCATAGTTTAGATGTTATTTTGYTTTTCAAAACTRTCATTTTCATTTTATAGCTTTCTAYCTTTTGAACTTATGCTTTTAAGTTGTTAAGTTGTTAGATCAATTTCTCAAGCTTTTAGAAGTTTTATATGTTCCTRCTATTTTAACTTTGAATTYTTGTTAAATTAATAATGTTGACTTTTTCAAATAAGCATGACTTTAATTTTCCCTCCATTTCCCTAATTAAAAATTATTAAGTTTTAATAAGTTAATTAGTTTAGATTGATCGTTTTTAATATAAGCTTTAATTTCCTTTAAATGTTTTAATATTTTTAAATCTTGTGTTTCAATTTAAATCTTAGTTGTAAAATTCAAAACCGAACAATGACTACCGCTTCTTTAGGTCAAATTAGTTTAATCAAAACCGACCATAAGAACAACTGAGAAACCAAAAGCCGATCACATCCATTCTCGAGAGACACGACTCGGGACAACTTACCGCATCTACAATCGACTCCGTACTATTACGGAGACGATTCTTAGAGCGCTAAGAAATCCTCGATCAACCCCTTAAAGAAATCTGATCTTATTGATCCTTCTCTAACGACATCTCACGCTTTTCAGGTGTTACAGTCTAATATCTGCATGGGGCCTCTGGCACCTTCTACCTCAGAGCCTACTTCGAGGTCCGATCCTTTATCTCCCGCCCCGTGAACCCGGCTCTACAGCCGCCATTACTCTTGTTACTTCTCGATAGCTTGTGCTTTACGAGGAACTTCCGTCACCTTCCATGTCAACAACTTCATTGAGAACGGGTTATGTTGATCAGGTGGACATGGGTTCTTCGGATAAAGTTTCTCCATTGCCGCAACATATTTCAACAGCTTGTCTTGCACTTGAAGAAGCCATTATATTGGATGATTCGGATATCGATAGCCAACATCGCACCCCACTTTTTCGTAAACCTGCCACTGATCGACATACCCAGGAACTTATTCGTACAAAAAGAGTCTACTACTACTTTCATTGTTGACGATACAAAATTCTCTTCTGCTCTTGACCTCTTGAGTATCGCGACTTGACGATCTTGGGCGGGTATTGCTGAAGAAGAAGATTCTACCCCTATACGCAGATCTTCAAAGAGTTCCCTTAAGCGAGGGTTTTTGTGCAGCGCTAGTATCTCTGTTTTTGAATTTTACTGATTTTCTATGTATTCGGACTCTTGTCTCCTTTTTTCAATAAAAGCGCCACAATTTAATTAAAAAAATAAACCATATAATGTCGTTTTACGCACTTATAAAGTTTTTAACCTGGTTTTACTACATAATTATTACCGTACATGTATGTATTGACAAGTGTCGTGTAATTTCATCAATAGTATCCAAGATACAAGCAATTGACTTATTCCATTGGAAGTAAATAATGAAGCGTTATTATTTTTGTGAAGATACCACGAGTTGGGTTTTATTGTTTTGGAATCACGAGAAATAGTAATTGACGGATAAATACATTTTTTTCTATTTTCTTGCAAGAATCGAGGGGACCAAAATGCTCTCGGAATAACCACTCGATGGAAAGTGGATCCCCTCGGAAAATCTCGAGGGGAATTATCTCTACTCGATTTTTTATAAATTAAAAAAATAGAAAAAAATATTTAAAAAAATACTTCCATGAATTAAAACAAATAATGTCCTTTTACGCACTTAAAATGTATTTAACCTGGATTTACTACATAATTATGATCGAACATGTATGTATTAACACGTGTCGTGTAATTTGAACAATAGTATCCACAATACGAGCGATCGACTTATTCCATTGGAAACATAAATAATGAATTGCCGTTATTTTTGTGAAGATACCACGAGGAGGATTTCGTTGTTATAGGATCACGAGAAATAGTAACTGATCGGTAAATATATATATTTTTTTTATTTTGAAAAAATCGAGGGGACCAAAATGTATCGGAAAACCTGAGGGCAAGTGGATCCCCTCGAAAATTACCGAGGGGAATTATCTCCCCTCGGATTTTTTAAAATTTAATAAAATAGAAAAAAATATTTTAAAATATAATTGCATGAAATAAATCATATATTGTCATTTTGAACACTTAAAATGTATTGAACCAAGCTTTACTACATAATTGTCACCCAACATGTATGTATTGACACGAGTCGTGTAATTTGATCAATAGTATCCATGATACCAGTGATCGACTTATTCCATTACAAACGTAAATAATGAAGCGTTGTTATTTTTGTGAAGATACCACAAAGTGGGTTTTGTTATTTTAGAATCACGAGAAATAGTACTTGATCGATAAATACGTTTTTCCTATTTTTTTTTTATTTGAAATAACCGTGGAGACCAAAATGCCCTCGAAAAAAACTGAGGACAAGTGGATCCCTCGGAAGATAGGTACAATCAGTTTGAACTATTACGTGTGCAGCAGGAGCAACAGGAATTTCAAGCGCAGTTGAACGTGCAAATGGCCGAGGTGTCAGCTCGATTTCACTAGTATTCGCCGCCGACCCCACCCCCCGCGATCGAGAGTTTTTATAAACATGTGATATTCTGACATTTTTATTGAACAAATTGAATTATTGTAAACTTGATGAAATTTAAACATTTAGTTAATTTAGTTGCTTGTTTATTAATGAATTCATGTTTCAGTTTTAGTTTGTGAATTTTTTTTAAGGTATTTTAAATAAACACGGAGATTAATTATAATAATTAAAAAAACATAAAACAAACCGAGAGAAATACTATCCTATGAAAAAAGAAGGTAATATACTCCTCTGAAAAACTGAGGGCAATGCTGCTCTCGGAAAATAAAAGGGTAATACTGTCCTCGAGAAAATCGTGGGAAATATACTCTCGATTTCTTGAGGGCTATATGCCCCTCATCGAAGGGAATATACTCTCAGTCTTTCTGATGACTGTATGTCTCGATTTTTATGAGGAGAACATTTACTCAGTTTTTTTGAGGGCAGTATTCTCCTTGATTTTTTGAGGGCGGTACCCTCAGTTTTTTTGAGAGCTATCCGATTTGGGTGATTTATCAAAAAAATGACCCTTTGTATTCCCTCGGGATGTTTACCGAGGGCACTATATCTCCTCGATAAATTTATCGAGAAGGGTTTTATCAAAGTAAAAATGCCCACAGTATACTCCACGGTAATCTAATTAGCGAGGACTTTTTGAACATTATCGAGGGACTTTTCCCTCAATAAAATACTATTTTTTTATAGTGACAACAAGACATGTTTCTTTACATATTATAATATTATAAGATTCACACTCATTATTTTCATTTTTTGAAGTATTAATTGCACTAGCTAGCAACTGCTTGCAACGTGATTATTGTTATTTTACTTATTTATTTATTTTATTTACTTAAAAGAAACATGTATACTATCTATATCAACAGCATGGAACCACATCCAATAATATTGAGACCATGAAGGTTTCCGAAGAAATTTAATTCAGAGGAATTCATTAAATATATGTTCAACTATATATTGTATCGTCACACGTCACTGTCGCCCTATATATTAATGTAAAATACTCATAATCTATATGTCTGTTTCGTATGCTTCGTTTAGCAATACAAAATTCTTGTGCTTCGTTTGTTTATGTGTATCCGAATCTAATATTACCTAATTAAATAATTTTCTTTTTATTATATCTTACCTAATTTAATTCTTTTATTATATTTTTTCTTATTTAATTCTTTCCTTTGATTTTCCTAACATAAAATATAAATAAGTCATGTATAATTAGTAGATAAGATCTAAATTAGTTATTTTAATCAAAAGACAAACTACATATGAAATAATTTTAAATAAAATAAAAAACTTTATTATGAAAATAATTAAATAAGCTTTATTGATAATAAAATTTAAAATAATTTTTTTTTTCAAATATTCCATATAGGTAAAATATGAGTTATTTAGAATTCTCTAAGTATGTAACTAAATATTAGTAATGTATTCAATCTAAACATAAAAATATTAAATTATATACTAATAATTAATAAACATTGATTAAATACCAGTACAATGTGACACAGGTTGAGAGAATGACATCTTTTTAATATCTCAAAGTATGTAACTAATAATTATTAACGAATTTATTCTACATATTAATATATAAAATGATTTAATAATAATAATTAATAAAATAAATATTAGACACGGGCTTAGAATGTGACACCTTTTGAATTTTTGTAAGTATGTAACTAAGATTATTAATGAATTTAACTTAAACATCAAATAAAAAATTCTTTAATATTTATAGTAATTAATAAAAAGATTTGACATGTATATGACACGGGTTGAGAATGCATTATTTGAATTTTTTATTTTGAATTTAAAATTTTGTAATTATCACCAATATCTTGTATATTTATTTTTTGATAAGTCCCGTGTAATACACGAGTGTTAAACAGGTATATATTAATGCAAAATTCTCATAATCTATGTGTCTAATTCGTATGCTTCGCTTGGATAATAAAAGATTTAGTGCTTCAGTTGCTTATGTGTCATCCGAGACAAATATATACCTTTAATATTTTCCTTTTATTGTATCTTGCCTAATTTAATATTTTATTTTTATTATTTTTAGCCTAACTTAATAATTTTCTTTTATTATATTTTGTCTAATTCAATAGTTTTCTTTTATACCCCTAATATAAAAATATAAATTAGCCATATATAATTAGTAGAAAAATTCTAAATTAATTATTTTAATTAAAATATAAATTACATATGAAATAGTTTTAATTACAAAAAAAAATATCTTATGAAAATAAAATTAATAAAATTTATTTATAATAAAATTTGAAATAATTTACTTTTGAAGTTTTAAATATTCTGTATAGGTAAATTATGATATACTTGCAATAATTAGAGTATGTAACTAAATATTACTAATTAATTCAATCTAAATATAAAAATATAAAATTATATAATAATAATTAATTAATATTTATTAGACAATAACATAATGCGAGAATGCTTAATAGTATGACACCTTTTGAATATTTCAAAGTATGTAACTATAATTATTAACAATATTAATCTAAATATAAATATATAAAATAAATTAATAATAATTAATTAATAGATTAGAGACGGATGGATAATGTGACATGTTTTGAATTTTTATAAGTATGTAAATGTAAATATTAATGAATTTAATATAAATATTAAAATATAATATTAATTAATAATTATAACAATTAATTAATTGAACAGGGCACGAGAAAATATCCTTTCAATTTTTTATTTTGAATTAAAAACTTTATAAATTTTACAAATATTTTTTGTATTTAACTTTTTATAATTCCCGTGTAATACACGGGTGTTAAACTAGTATATATATACTGAAATGTCAAAAGTATGTGTCAGGCCCTTTGAGCAAATCCTTTCCCAGTATTTTCTGTTAGGTTCAGCTTCCATTATTTGCAATTTGGCCTCTTCACCAAAAGCTCTCTGTACTCATGTATAGTATAACACAAACCAAAACATCATTTTTAAGCATGCTATTAATAACAGAAAATTAACCTTTGCTAAGAGCCCAATGCATGAAAGATTGAGTTTGGACAATGGTTTATTTTACTTTTGCTCATTTCACAAGTGAATATACTAGTTTGTGTGTGATACGGACTAAAATAATCATATGTGAAATTATGTGATAAACGTGACTATTTGTGGAAAGCGACCTCATTTCCTAGGGAGGGTGTACCCCTGGGAGATGGGCGAGCTGTGATAACTCGAGTGGATTATTTTGTGAAGAGTAGCGACCTGTAGTATGGGGATGACTTTTCATACAGGGTCGCGACCTCTTGTAATTTGGGCCGAGTATTTGAGCCCGTTTGTGGATTTGGTATACGTGAATCATTATGGGCCTGGTGGGTTGTAGGCCCCGGCTTAATTGGGATATCTGAGGAGTTTGTTGTTTATGGGAACTTTCCATGTATGAGTAGTCCTAATTGAGAGTCGATTGTGGAATCCTGGTGTAAATGAAACTCTTATTATGAAAGGTAACCCTAGATCTTGGGAATCTTCTCCTATCCCTATAAAAGGAGCCCTTGGCTTCTTTCTAAAAGGTTAATGCTTATTTACGCATTTATTATCTGTGTGCACTAATATTATTGAGAGAGAAGAAGTGTGTTTTTCGCTTATTAACTTAAGCATCGGAGGGCCTTAACGGGCTCGAAATCCGGCCCGTTCTAGGCGCTGTTTTGCAGGAAGGCGAGGTCGCTGTGACAATTACGGATATTTTGGAGGTCGCTGAGCCTCACTTGGAGTTCATCTAGGTCACTGATCTCTATTTTTGAGGTTAGTACCCCCTTTATTTGGTAGTTCAACTTTTTGGACTTATGGAGGTTTTCTAGGTCACTGATCTCTATTTTTGAGGTTAGTACCCCCTTTATTTGGTAGTTCAACTTTTTGGACTTATCAAATTGGCGCCGTCTGTGGGAAAGAGAGACATCGAGTCTTTGAGCGAAAGGCGTGAGAAATTGCACAAACAAAACATGAAGGAGAAGAATATAACACCGAGAGTTCTGGATTACGGATCTGGGTCCAACAATAAGAAGAAAAAGAATAGATTCATACACCTTGGCGGGAAAGATGTCCCAGGGGATGAGCAGGAGTACCCTCGCACGAGCCCTCTGGTTCGAGATGCGGGCAATACGCCCCCACCTTCTCCTAGAAAGCAAGTTGGGAGGGGGCTGGCGGAAGAAGTGGAGAAGCAGACGCCTGGGGTAGAGCCGCAAAAATCAATCCCCGAGGCAACAGGAGGGGGAAATCCGTCGAAGGAGATGCCCGGTCAGGGCAAGAAGGGGTTCTTGGAGGGGCTTATGGACTTCGTACCTGTCGAAAAACAGGAGGAGTTGCGTAAGTATTTGGAGTGCGAGCTGAGCAGGGGAAAGGATAAGAGCGAGAAGTTAAACGTTGATAAAGAGGGCGAGTCAACGGTTGGAGAGGGGAAGAAGAAGAAAGGGCTTGGCAAGAGAAAGAAAGGAGACATCTCTAGCTCCTCCTCATCCGTAGATTCTCGTGTTCACACGCGGAGGGGGATAAAACTAAGGCGAGATCGTTACAAGGGTAGAGGTCGCAAGCATCACAAGGGCGATAGTGAGAGCAATACCCCTACCTCAGACTCGAGTAGTGACTCTGGGGGGAGGTCGCGGAGAAGTGGCAGAGGCCATAAGGCGAGAAGAGAAGAGAGCGAGGTGGGGCCACACACTAAGGCCTTCCGAGAGTTGCAAGAGGCCATGCTGAAATTGCAGAAGCGGATGGATGGAGAAAGGTTAGAAGGGGAGGAAGGGCTTCCCTTTTCAGAAGAGATGATGCACGCAGTGATGCCCCGACATTATAAGGAGTTAGAATTCCAATACCGAGGAACGACGGATCCAGTCGCACACTTGCAGCTGTTTGAAAACGCGAGGATGATGCATAACAATACGGGGGCTGTGGCATGTCGAGCCTTTGTATCCACCCTGAGAGGGATTGCGCAGAATTGGTTTTACCAACTCCCGAGTGGTAAAATTACGAGTTATCAGGTGTTGCGAGTTGCCTTCCTGAAGCAGTTCTCCAGCGTTAGGCAGAGCGCGAAGATAGCCCAGTCGCTCTTTACAATGGTGCAACGACCTGACGATACGCTGAAGCAATATGTTAATAGGTTTACCAATGCTACCTTGGAGGTCCCTACCGCTACGGATGAGATGAAAGCTGGGGCTTTGCATCAAGGCTTGAGGAGGGAAGATTTGCGGAGGTCGTTGGTAAAGAAGGAAGCTTGCACGTACGATGAAGTTCTCGCGAGATGCCATAAGTACGTGCAAGTAGAAGAGGAAGAGCACCGACTGCGTTTCGGTAGAGAGGTTGTGAGCGCAAGGGAGAGAGCGCCTGAGAGAGAACCGAGGAGGGAGCATAGAATAGGTATACGCGGACTCTTGGCCTCAAATGCCAGGGTCAGTGCTAGACAGGAACCAAGTATGAAAATCTGGAGGGAGGAGGATTTCACACCACTAGCTATACCACAAGCTAAGGTGTTTGGTGTCATGGAACGCTCAGTACCTGATCTGATACAGTGGCCGGAGGATCGCACGCCCGTCCCAACACATCCAAAAACTATCTCCTTTTGTCGATTCCATAACAATTACGGGCATTTCACGGAAAAATGCAGACATCTCAAGGAGGAGATAGAGAGACTTATAAGGGCGGGGCATCTAAAGGAAGTAATCTACAAGGAAAAGGAGACGAGCGAGCAGAGGAGGATGTTGCCTCCACCCCCACCGGGAGGCCCACCTCCTGCGCAGGTCGCAAGACAAGGGCGACAGAGAAACCAAGAGTTCGGAGGGCCCCGAGGAAATAAGGGGAGGATAAATATGATTTCGGGGGGCCCAACAGATGGTGATTCCAATAATGCGCGCAAAAAGCATTTAAAATCAGCTCGCAATAGAACGTGGGAGGTCGCTAGTGTTAGCAGGCAGCCACAGGTGATGGGGCCAATCATATCTTTCGGCCCCAATGAGAGGCGTGGGCTACAGGAAGATCATAATGATGCGCTGGTGATTGAAGCAGAGGTAGCGGGCTATGAAGTTAGCAGGATCTTTGTAGATAATGGGAGTTCGGTAAACATTATCTATACAGATTGTCTTGAGCAGATGGATATAGATAAGAGGGTTCAATCTGTGAATACACCCATATACGCGTTCAATGGGGCACAGGTGAACACGGAGGGCGAGATAACATTACAAGTAGTGTTGGGAAAGGGTACGAGCCGAGTGAAGAAGGACTTGAAGTTTTTGATCATTCGGGGGAGGTCGGCCTACAATGTGATATTGGGGCGACCTGCTCTTAACACGTTTCAGGCTGTAACATCGACCTATCATATGAGCATAAAGTATCCGGTGGGTGACAAAGTAGGGGAGGTCATTGCTGAGCAACAGGTCGCGAGGTCTTGTTACCAAATGGCGGTCAGAAGAGGATTGATGGAGAATAAATGAGAGAGAGATGGTGATCGGCCGGAGGGGATACTTAGCGCGAAAAAGGTAAAAGAACAAGAGACCTCTCTCCAGCCGAATGAAGAGTTAATGGAAATCTCCTTAGAAGAGGACCGACCAGAGTATGTTACGAAGATAGGTACCCTGCTATCTGACGCGTTAAAAGAAGAGATGGTTAGCTTGCTGAGAGAATTTCGGGATGTATTTGCGTTCGGGGAGAAGGAGTTGACTGGGGTAT
>BMAC01000665.1:386706-445410 GCA_014905375.1 Phtheirospermum japonicum
TGGACCGGAGGGCACTTCTCCCGACCAGGCGAGTTGTTCAGAAAGTTGATTAATACAGTGAATAAAGTTATGAGAAGTTCTTTATGATTGAGTTTTATAAATGCTTGTGATACGGGCAGAGGATAAATCCTGCCAGATTATGTTATTCTTAATAATTCCGATGCTTCCATTAGGTCGAGGAGTGTTTAAATCCGACGCTCTCATTAGGTCGACGATTATTTATAATCCTTGATATTTTGAATAAGATTGTGTTTACATATAGTTGTGGTGAAAGTATACCCTATCTTTCTAATATTAATACGTTATTGTGTATTTTGTGATTAAGGGACGGTAAGTATGCTCGTGCCGAGCTAACATGTTGATGCTCGCAGCGAGCTGGAATGATCATGTGACGAGCTAATATACTTTTTGTTTGATATGAGATACTGTGATTGAATTGATAATGTTAGCAATAATAATATATTGATGATATTTGAATTGAAAGGTGTTTGAATACATAAATAGCGAGCTGAAAGATATGAATGAGTTCTAAGCAGTCTCCTCAGGCACAGGAGCAAGACTTGAGGGCGCAGGCTCGGGGGTTATGGTGATGGTGCCGCTAGACTCGGGCGCGGGCTCAGAGAGTAGGTCTTCTAAGGGCGTTTGAAGCTCGCCATGTACTCCCGCGGCCAGGGCTGCTTGACTCTGACATCGTAACCACCACTTCGTGTAGATGGACTGTTTCCAGTCACCTTTGAAGAAACTGAAGGGGGTCATTTTGTTAATGATGGCCTCGGCGTTCGGAGTATATGAGACGTTTAGCTGAGCCACCTCTCCCGTAATAATTCTTGCAGCCTCGGCAATCCATTCGGCATCACCACGAGCCATTCGACCGAAATATATCGATGAGTTTTCATAAGCCTTGATTAGCTCTTGACGGTATGCATCGATAAACTTGCGGCCATTTTCACTGAGGAGGAATGTTCTCTGACCCTCGGAAATAACCTCTTCGCGAGCTGTTTTGAGTAGCTCGGATTGTTTTTGTTGCTAAAGAGTGAGCTCCTCAGTCTTTTGGGCGAGCTCTTCAGTCTTTTGGGCGAGTTCCTCAGTTTTTTGCGCGAGCTCCCCAGCCTGTTTGTTTAGCTCGCTACTGAAGCGTGCCGTCTCATCCTTCAGGCTGTTGTTCTGACTGACGGAAACTGCCAGCTGTTCATCATAAGCTTTCACCCTTTGGAGCGTTTTGTCCAGCTCCCCCTATGTTAGTGACAGTTGCTTGGTCTGCTGTTCAGCTCGGGTTGTTAGCTCGTCAATGGTTTGCTGCAGATCAACCCCTGTTGAGCGAGCTACGAACTCCTCCGAGAACTTAGCAAACAAGGGTTCCAACCGTTGAAGTGCTTGCTCGCGAAGGAGAGTTGTAACATCTGCGGCTGTATCCAATTTTGCCAGTACTTTACTCAAATCCGCAGTGCTAGTAGAGGCCGTCGGCAGTCCTTTCTGGAGACGACGCTTCTTCTCTTTTGGAGGGCTGGGGCTTGGACTGCGAGCTTTCGGACCCTGCGCTTTGGGCTGTTGGAGACGTTTGGCAGAGGTCGCTTGCCCTTCTTGCTTCGGTGGACCAGTTGTGCCTCCTTCTCTTCGTCGTCGACCGGTTCAGGTGTTGGTCGAGGGGCTTTTTCAATGTTGCTGGAGATGGGAGTGGCGCGAGCTGTGGAAGAAGTAGCTTGTTTCTTCTTCTCTTCGGGGAGAGCAGCTGCGCAGTAGTTGATAAAGGAAACTGAAAATAGAAAGGTCATGTTAAAATTTCATTTTAGCACATTCGAATGAATACAATTGCAAAACCTACAATACCCACCGAATTCACGTTTAGAAATGGCAAGATCTGGCTCCACCGGGCGAGAGTCAATGCCCGCGTAACGGAACATGGCGGAGCGGTCGGTGATGAGAGCCAGGTCGAAGGGATGTCGGCCCCATTCCACGAGCTGGTCAAAATATTTCTGGTATAGCAAGGGGTTGGCTTTGGAGGTTGTTGGTTTGATTTGGGGAGGAGTACGATCTTTCATCTCGGTTATAAAAGGCCAAGCTTCAGTATTATGAATGTAGAAAAAGTTTCTCTTCCATTCGTGGACTTTATTGGGGGGGCTAGTAAGAAATTTAGGTCGCCCTAAGCGGTAGGAGAGATAGAAGGAGTTTTGCTGGTATTTTACCTGGAAACAATAGTGAAAGAAACCAGGGTCGGCACGGACATTGTAATATTTACAGAGCAAGAGGTACCCGGCCAGGTACTTCATGGAATTGGGAGTCAGTTGAAGAAGTGATACATTGTACATGTTAGAAATTTCAACATAGAATGGGTGAGCGGGGAATCTAAATCCTGCTACCAATAGTGTATCAAATAATGTATTGTGATTAGGAGGAGGTCGCATGGGGTCGGCATGCGGGCTGTCGGGTAAAATCATTTTAGCAGTGGGAGGAAGGTTGAGAATACGTTTAAACTGATCCAGCTTTTTAGGGTCAGGAAGTAGCCAATAATTGTGTTTGATTTCTTTGGTTGTTAAGGATGTTGAGGGTAGGTCGTCGAAAGAGAGGGATTCATCCACGGTCACAGGATTCTCTCGGAAGTGTGCGGTGGATGCGGGATCCCTCGATTCATGAAGGGGAATGCCTTCTGGGATAAGGGGAATCTCAGGAGTAAGAAGGGAGAGGTTGCTAGAAGGATTATTAGCTATGGTTTGGGCTCGAAGTTCTTCCCATGAGACATCACCCTCTGGCTCGTCGCGTAGGCCATAGGAGGGTAATGCTAAGGGCTTCGGCCTTTGTTCAATAATGAAGGGATTTTCGGCGAGATCAGAATCGGGAGAAAGAGATTGGGTTAAGGGGTTATTGTCGGATGTGGCTGATGATTGTTTCATGATAGATATATTCAGAGGGAGATAACACAGCAAATAAGCATAACTCAGCAAATGCAGTCGAAATTTAAGTGTATAATTCAATTTGAAAGGGAATCTGGGGACTTACACATATTGACGAGCTCGTCCATCACTGGTAAGCTGCGAATTAACGGTGGATCCTGGAGTAGTTGTGAATTGGCGAGCGTTTTGCAGAGCGACAATGGTGAAAATTTCTAATTGAGATAGTGTAAAATGGCGAATTGGGAGGCGGAAAGGTTTTGTATGGGGAGACGGAAAAGCTGATGTGACAGATAGGAGCGGGACTAATTAGGGTTTGCAAAGGGAATGTTTTGGGCCTTTAATTCTTGGGCCCATCGAACTTATTATATGCCGAGATTTTAAGATTGCGCCGCGTGGCGGGCCGCATTTAATGAAGCGTCAGTGAGATGAGACAGAAAGAAAGAAGGCGTGTTTTGACTTTATGGTTTTGTTATGATTGTGGGCTTACCTTTTTGAGGTTGGCTGGTACAGTGGTTTCCAGGCTGCTTTATGAAAAAGAAGGTTGAGCTCGTAATGATGCATCTCATGCGCTACCTAAGTTGTTGCACTTGGGGACTTATGATTACTTTTGAGAAGCGAGCTCGGTACCTTTCAGGTCGCGTGAACGTGTTGCGACCTATCATAGCTCGGTTTGTTGAATTGGGGTGATTCTGATGCGAGCTTCAGTACGATGCATTGCTGTGTCTTTTGTGTGCTTGTTAATACTTTTGACATTTTGTGTTTACATGTCCTACCTGATTTCATACCTCAATCTGCTAGAACATGGGGGACTAGCTGATAGGGACTAAAATAATCATATGTGAAATTATGTGATAAACGTGACTATTTGTGGAAAGCGACCTCATTTCCTAGGGAGGGTGTACCCCTGGGAGATGGGCGAGCTGTGATAARTCGAGTGGATTYTTTTGTGAAGAGTAGCGACCTGTAGTATGGGGATGACTTTTCATACAGGGTCGCGACCTCTTGTAATTTGGGCCGAGTATTTGAGCCCYTTTGTGGATTTGGTATACGTGAATCATTATGGGKCTGGTGGGTTGTAGGCCCCGGCTTAATTGGGATATCTATGGAGGAGTTTGTTGTTTATGGGAACTTGCCATGTATGAGGAGTCCTAATTGAGAGTCGATTGTGGAATCCTGGTGTAAATGAAACTCTTATTATGAAAGGTAACCCTAGATCTTGGGAATCTTCTCCTATCCCTATAAAAGGAGCCCTTGGCTTCTTTCTAAAAGGTTAATGCTTATTTACGTATTTATTATTTGTGTGCACTAATATTATTAAGAGAGAAGAAGTGTGTTTTTCGCTTATTAACTTACGCGTCGGAGGGCCTTAACGGGCTCGAAATCCGGCCCGTTCTAGGTGCTGTTTTGCAGGAAGGCGAGGTCGCTGTACAATTGCGGATATTCTGGAGGTCGCTGAGCCTCACTTGGAGTTCATCTAGGTCACTGATCTCTATTTTTGAGGTTAGTACCCCCTTTATTTGGTAGTTCAACTTTTTGGACTTATGGAGGTTTTCTAGGTCACTGATCTCTATTTTTGAGGTTAGTACCCCCTTTATTTGGTAGTTCAACTTTTTGGACTTATCAGTGTGTATGTATGTATATGATTAATTACAAAAACTAGCATGAGGTTTAGCTTAATTACAAAAATCTATTCGCTTATCTTTTAAAGTTACAAATGCGTACTGATATTGTTTCTCAATAACAAATTGCGTTCTCCAGAAGCCAAATGAATATTTGTTACGAAAAACAAACCTTAATGGGCACCATTTGTACGTAACACTTTAAGAAAATTTTGTAATTCTGAAAGAATATTTGGCTAAACATCAGGAGTAGTTTCTGTAATTTATATCTACCACTTGGGAGAGTAAATCTTGTGATTAGGACAAACTTGAGGGATGATTTTTGTAATTATTAACTCGATGGATTTGTTGGAGACAAAGCGATCAATGATATTAACAAGAATGTCCAAGGTGTACTCGGGATGGCCCTGTATTCCTAAAATGTTCAAATGTGAACATTTCCACACCAATGTCCCAGCCACTATCCAAAGCTCTGCACAGTACCTTCCCAATATATATATATATATAATTAGGTTCAAACGAGAACCATGTCCTTATACGTGAATCTGTTGGAAAATATTTAAAAAAATTATTATTTTCTTATTGTTTTTATCCAAATAGTATTTGGATATTTAAAGGCTTGTAACTCCATTTTTAATGGACAGGTAATGGTGGCGTAACACCCAATTCAATGGGTATTGAATTGTGAAACCACCATATGTTAGCCTTTATAAAGAGGATAACACTACAACAATCTTGAGATCAACAAGAAGAGAATGACAACAAAATTGTCAGTTCGCCTACCCATTTTATCTTGGGAAACAGACATCCAAAATAGGGGACGAATCTGTTTTAAGGAAAACGTACACGTGATTCAAATTTTATGTATGCGTTTCAATTTTTCAATTTCGGTTTTTACTTTGTAAAAAGGATCGACGGATTTGTATTAAAAGATATTCCTATTTGATTTATAAATAACATTATTTTGTGAAAGTTTCCCTATAATCTTAAAACATATTTGTTTAAGGATACAAAAATGTTATCATAAGGATACAAAATTATCGAACAATTTCATGATAATTCATTTTTGAAATGAAAAAAAAAATATGAAAGCACAATTGATAATACATACCATCAAATCATCACTCGGAGGAAATGATTGGTGGTAATGGTGACGGGCTTGGTCGTGCCCGACGGTCCGGTCACGACGGAGGCGGCCATGGTGGCTGGTTCCCCGAAGTGGCGTTCAATCTCGTCCGTGGTTGTTGATGCTAAGCGCCGATTGCCGGCCACGGGTGTCGAAGCTAAAGACGACTTTGCTAATGCGGTATTGAACAGAGGTGCATGTCCTGCTGTTCAGAGTCATCGTTGGTTAACGGCAATCTGTAGTTGTGAGCAGTTCTGTTACGAAAACCCTTCTCAAATGCTTGGCGGTTGTCGAATTTCCAGGCAGTTGCCACCGGCGAAGGCGATGTGGCCAGTCAAGCCACGTTCGTCGGCGGTGCAGTTACACCGTTGCTCCTTCAATGAGGGTCGATGTCTGGCGTCAAAGATTGTGGAAAGTCAGACAAGGTGAGCATTGACCGTCGCTCTCTTGCAGTCACGACGAGGAACGACCGGTTTTAAGGTGGGCTGAGAAGAGGACCGTGAACGGCCCGGTTCTGAATCCCAAAATATTCGGCCCTCCTATGGTCTTGGGACGGGCCAACCGACTTGTGGTCTCCGGTTGAGAGGATGGGCGTGGACAAGAAACGCGGGGTGGGCCACGGCGACGTGGGTGTCGGCGTTTCTGATCGAAAAGACGGCCATCCTGACATGGCGACGGTGAGTAGACCAGATGGCAGCTGATTGGTCTCTGTGCATCTTTCAGCTTTGATGCAGACGGCTGAAAAATCATGGAGAAGAAGTCAATAATTGCTACGGTTGTCTGTTGGGCTTAATAATAGTTAAGCTTGGGCATATTAATTATAAAGTTGGGCCATAGTATTAAAAAGGAATATATTTAAACTGATTCTGGGCCAAATAAGCCACGTTGGGCTTGATTCCTTAATTTGGAAAAAGAATTATGATGAGCCTTATTTGGATCATGGACTTAAATCTAGTCTTGTACTAGGTAATAAATTTTCAGACCTAATTTGTGAATCGGGTGTTGAAATTTATTAAAAAAAATATAAACTTGGACTCATGTGTGTGGGTAAAATTTATAAAGTTTAATGGAAACTAAATTTGGATTAAATATATGAATTTGATTTTGAAATATAATTGTTTAACCTCTCATATCATTTTAGTTTTTCGGTTGATGAAAAACGTGACCTTGTTGGTCAAATAAAGAGGATAGTGAGATAAGAGAGTTAACAAGAGATAAATAATCTCATAAGACAAGATTAGTATTGAATTTGTTAAATTCAAATAAAGCTCGAAAAGTCAAATGAGAATTACGAAAAGTCATAATTATTGGGTCTATTGCTTAATTGGAAAAGTTCAATATTTTTAAATAGTGGTATTGGAATATGTTATTCTAATTGACCGTTTTGAATCTAGGCATGATTATTGACTAATGATTCTCTGAGCTTAATGAGAAGGATAAGATGAAATTCGAATGTATATGAGATGCTAACTCTTGTTAAGAAATTATGTCATGAGTATGCCGTTGTAATGGGATGTTTAAACAAAAGAGTTTGACTGTTTAAACTCTTTATAATGGTTGTTGAACCAAAAGTCAATAAATCGAGTAATTTTTCGATTTCAAACTTTTTAGTTATAATACTCCATGGAGATTAATTAACTAAAATTGTATATTAACATTCCATAAAGACAAGTATGAGACTTGTGTTGGAATTATTTAGAAATAGTAAACCACTTTTCTTAAGTCACTTATGTGTGTGATTTTAATATATGGTGGAAATGTGGGGGTGTCTTGCTAAAGTTGCAATATTTGCACCCAAGAAAGTTTAAAACGTTTGATTTCAAGGTTATACTTATGATGGAAAGTTATAAGTAAGGAGATGTCCTTGATCACATTTAGACAACTACTCTATATTATTGTTATCGCTGTTGACTACGTGAAGTCAAAGAATAACTAAGCGGATCTGTTAATCAAACAGTTAAATTGAGAGGTAGTTGTAAAGTCATAAAGAGAGATGTGACTTAAGCCTCTGGAAAATGAGTTTATATACAATGGAAAACCCAACCTAATTTACTGGAGATCCCAAGATTTAGGTTCAAAGGGCCAACCTAATTGTATAAAGACTCGTAGCATCACTATGGGAAAGGTTATTCCTTATCCATGATTTAAATAGTGATATTTGTGGAGAGAGGATAAGCATTGGCTTTTAATGATTCTTGTGTCGGAGAATCGAGCACAGTAGTGTCGTCTACTTATAATAAAGGTGGGGCCGCTTCGAAGAGAATTGTGTGAGGCTCAATTCTTAGAACCTCTTGCAGAACCAGGCGTATGTTCAGGGCCATGAATGAACATAACTATATATAAGAACTGAAATATGTTTGGAAGAATCTTGTGTGGGGTATATCATCGTTTACACAAACGGTAGAACAGTTCAAAGACATCGCGACTACTGGTCAGTCAGTAAAGTAAATATACATTCACAAGGAAAGGTTCAAAGGGTAACACCTACCTATCCTATGCAGGGTTCAACTGTTGGATTTTATCACCAAATACTTATATCGATGCAATTTTCTTCATGTGGGGGATTGTTGGAAAATATTGAAGAAAAATTTATTTTCTTATTGTTTTTATCCAAATAGTATTTGGATATTTAAAGGCTTGTAAGAGGTAATTGTGGTGTAACACCCAATTGAATGGGTATTGAGTTGTGTAACCACCATATGTTAGCCTTTATAAAGAGTCTAACATTACAACAATCTTGAGATCAACAAGAAGAGAATGACAACAAACCCTCATTCCAAATATTTGCATCGAAATAAGCCATTGCATATTGAACGAAAACAATTCCTTTGGCCTCTTGCATTTTTGGTGATAATATTCAGGCATAATTGTCAGTTTGCCGGAGACGAAAGGTAATCCGATTTACCCGTCTCATCCTAGAAAACAGACGTTTGGAATAGGGGACGAATCTGTTTTAAGGAAAACATATTTTACACGTGATTCAGGTTTTATATATGCGTTTCAATTTCGGTTTTTACTTTGTAAAAAGGATTGACATATTTGTATTAGAAGATATTCCTATTCGATTTATAAATAATATTATTTTGTGAAAGTTCCCCTACAGAACCTAGGCTCAATTATGGGCCTTAGATCTAATTAAATGGATGGATCACATTTATTGTGTATTTCCTTATTTGATTAAAAGCATTAGAATTGTGTAATAAAAGCACTGCTGGTATATATAACTAAAATATCAATAAAGCACTGTGATTGCATAATAAAAGCACTGTTGGTATATAATAAAAGCACTAGTTCGCAGGTTCGCATATAATGATATGGTTATTTGAACTCACCCCTATATATATATATATATATATATATATATATATATAGGGTTGGGTTCAAATGGAACCATGTCATTATATGTGAACCTAGGGACTCATCTCGACCATTAGATTGGATAATCTTGATGGTTGAGATTACGACACGTCATCATGGTAATTATGTAAAAAATTGCATTAATTTAATAAAAAGGGTATTTTGGACATATATCAATATTTCGAAAGAGCACTGCATTGCTCTTTAGAAAGCACACGGGGAAAGAAAAGCACTACGACTGTATACAGAAAAGCATCACAAATTTCGTTTTATAAATAAATYTAATTAAATTTAAAAACCTGAATATTAAAAGCATCGCATGTGATTAATTTTAGCACTACAGTACTGTATAAAAAAGCACTGTTAAAATTACGAGTAAGAATTTTGGGTTTATTTTAGTTCTTTTATAATAACGTAGCAATGCTTTTTTTAATATTATTGCAGTGCTTTTTTACTACGCTCTCACTGCTTTTTCGTTTGGCGAGGATTCTATGGTTTAAGCCGTCCGAAATTCGACCGAACAACCCCCGTCAAACCCTGTTCGAAAAGAATCCAGAGCCGTCCGAATCAACCACCGCAATCAAGAACAAGTTTGCTTAATGATATGATTTAAACAAAGAATCCTTCAGAAACTACTAACATCCCAGAACCAAAACAGAAACCAACAAAGTAACAAATAATAATATCAAGTTACACCGGGATAAAAGTTACAGAGACGGGATAAAAATTATTGAAAGCTGAAGAAACATATTAGATTTAAAAAAAAAAAAAAAGTCAGCCCAGAAAGTTGGAACTTTTTTTCGAAGACTATTCTGAAAACTACAAACAGATATTTTATAAATAAAATAAATAAGTATTCAAAAAAAACATGTGATGTCATCAGAATTCTATTTTATTTTTTCACCAGCCAAGAGAAAAAAGGAATACACAATTCTCTTCTAATTGAGCCATTTTCCAATCGTCGGAAACCGATCGTCAGAAACTCCGCAACCAACCCGCCGTCTACCCTCGCCCGGTTTCTATCACATCGCCCAACGCCCCTGTGCTCCGAACAGAACACATCTCCGCATCGACACCGGAAACCCATCAGCCCGACTTTCTTCCGGCAGCCCGACTCGGAACACCGGGTCACCTCCCTCGGCCTCTTCAGATTCCCTCAATCCGCGACGGGGTTAACCAGATCCGGTGAGCTTGCGAGGCTGGTTTTTGGGTCGCATGCCACCGGCGGAAGCTTCGTATCTGAGGTCTCTGGGGGCGATCTGGCGGCGGGGAGCAGCGGCGTGGGAATTGTCTGCGGCGGGGGTGCATATCGGCAGGCAACGGCGAAACGGCACGACAGTCGGCGCAGCGCTTCCGGCAATGGTTTGTGGTGGGGCCGCGGTTCGACTCGACTGGGACTTGATCGTTTTGAGCGGTGGTGTTGTGGTTGTCGTCACCCTTTCCGATGCTTTGCGCAGGCGGCGTGGAGGTTGGGGCGGAGCGGCGTGCATCCGTTGCAGGCGGCGTGGAGGTTGGAAAGAGAAAGTGGAGAAATGGATGAGAAAAGGAGGAAGAAGGCTTGGACGATTGAATTAGGTTTAGGAGATTTTGGTATTTAATCTGATTATAGCATTTGTAAAATTACCTAAAAGCCCTTCTCTTTCCATATATATAATTTAATGAATTTAAAAAATAGAAAAAATCTGGTCCACATATTTTATTAGATCTACAGCCTGGATTGGTCCCTAGGTTCACATATATTGACGTGGGTTTCATTTGAACCCAATCCTATATATATATATATACACACACACACACACACACACATTTTTCAAGCAAATTAAATTTATATTCCTAATTCAAGTGTAATAATTGGATGAATCAAGTATTAATATTGAACTCTGTCAATTCTTCATGACACTTGGATATAAAAAACAAAAATGGGATAGCTACATAAAATTACAATATATCATTGAAAATATGTTTTGTTGATGACACACAAAAAAAGCAAACATCTTTGTCCTTTGTCTTTTCTTTTTTTTTATTTAATAGTTTTCAAAATTCTTTGGTGTTTTGTGCAAAACCTTTGTTTTTCCAATTACCCCAAAAAAAATTCAAAAAATCTCACACTTTCACATACTATCACTAGTGCAAAAAGGCGGTTAGAGGCGGTTCAAAACAGCCTTTAGAGGCGGTTATGAGCCGCCTCTTATAGTAGCGACGCTTAAAGTAAAAAAAAAAACGGGTGGCGGTTCAACCCGCTGCCAAAAATAGAAATCGGGCAGCACTTTTTAGATAAGAAGCGCTGCCAAAAACAGAAACCAGGCAGCGCTTCTTAGCTAAGAAGCGCTGCCAATAATACTGATCAATAACATCGGTTTCTTAAGGAACCGATATCGTTGACACAGAGAACATTAACATCGGTTTGAATATAACCCATCTAAATTCCAAATAATAATAAAAAGAAATAACTAATTGTCCATTCTAATTTAAGAAGTTAAATAATAATAATAAATAAATGAATGAATGAATAAACAAGAGGAGGAGTCAAATTATAAGTAGAGTTAACAAACAAACCTGAAGCATAAATGCAACCACTAACACGGAGATAAATAGTGTGGCAGTTTCAAAGCTGTGAGGCTTAAGAGACAAAGAAAACGGTGGATACTTTTCTGGGTGGAAGGTGACGACCCTAATGAATCGACTATCAAGGGGGCTGTTAGCTACATCAGCACTCAAATTCCTTCCCCTTCTCAGACTAGTTCAAAACTAAATTTAGTAGTTAGATCTTCAATCCTCATCTGTAACTGATTATGAAGTGGAAGTTCCCCGATCGGCCTGACCCTCATTAGACCGTACATCTTTCTTGGTATATCCAGATAATAGGTAGGAGCATAAACTGAAACATTCTGGAGCTACAAAGATAGTTATTAAATCGTTAGCACACAGCCGAGACAGCGACGGGTTCTCTGCCCCTGCGGGCATGGAGCGACAGAAGTTTTGAGAATTCAAGAGAAGGTCACGGCGAGACCCAAATTATAAATATCCCACTAACAAACCTGAAGCATAAATGCAACCACTAACCTCAATGGTACCTTTTGTAATTAACCCAAATTATAAACATCCTATTGATGTATGTTTCTATTTCACAATAGCACCCTCATAGGGGGGAGTGTTTGTAATTGTAAATGTCAATTGAGAATTTTTATAAATAGGTGGTAGTTTTTGTAATTATCACTTACGAGAAAGTTTATAAGGATTTACTACGAACATCAATATCTGAGTAGATGATCCAATTGCAACCCCAAGAGTAATATCCTGGAAACAGAACAGTCAATTAAAATATTGAATCAACTGGACTAATCCCAAACCTACTACAATCCATCTGAACACTGTCACTAACAAAGATAAAATACTATTATATATTACTTGCGTAATAAAATACTTATCTTGGCAAATAAGACTGAACATATAATATATAAATGAAAATTGTGATTGTAGATCTGAAAAAGCTCTTCAATAGACGATCGACTACCTCTCACAACGCTTATCGCTCCAGTTGCCATAATACCCGAGGACAACAACTTAACACACATTAAAGAAAGAGTTACAATATTTCAACTACAAAATGTAAAATGAAAATTATTTGTGATGGACTGCATGCATACCTTGATCTGAAACAAGCCACAGGCTCGAGTTATCGGCAAAAATAGCGAGCTTTTCCTCTGGTTCTAATCCGATGACTCTCTATCCTTCACAAAAGTTCAAAATTTCTTGCTCTAGCTGAGATACATCAAGCAAAATTCATATTGATAGGAAATAAGTTAAAACACCAAAGAAAAACCTGAAACAAATAAACAGAAATTGTAACTAAAAAGATTACACTGTGAATTCAGAATTTGACAAAAAACCGAGACTAAATGAACAATCTTCCAAGAATTTATTAGAGAAAATGAGAAAATATATTTTTAAATGGAGTCCACCAAATTCAATACTAATAGGTTAGAAATATTTCTCATATTAATTTTTTTTTTTTTGAGAAAATGAATAGATAAATTAAAGTAGCAGAGAAAAAAAAAAGCTACTCATGGCATGCAGCCTTCTCTTCTAAGGATCAAATATAAAACCCAAATAATAAAATGTATAAATTCCTATAAATAAATTACTTTTCGTCGTTTGGGAAACCCATATTTTAAAATCGATATTGATTCAAAATTAATCGAAATAAACTAAAACTGTAACAAAATAAAATTGAGGACACTTGTTAACTTATCTTTGAATTCCTTTTTATTATTATCATTTTGTTTTTTACTTTTGAAGGAAAACAAAACTTATGGCTATCACAACTAAAAAGTATGTAAATGCATACAGTTGAAAATGTTCATTGTTGAGTTGACAGTACATATATAGAAACAAAGACGCGAAAATGGACCTGCTTATAAGTCATATTCGTCCGAGGGTCATGATAGGGGTCCATTAATGCTACACGATCACCAAAACCAATATAAATGGTATAGTAGTTAGGATGGAAAAATGTCTCTAAAAAAAGTGTAATATCAATAGAGTTCAACAAGACAAACCTGTGAAACGAAGTTGCTAACCACTCACCCATCATCTAGACACATACGTGGCCCGTATGTATTAAATACACGTGCAATGCGCATCTTTACAAAAGAGAAAGATGATAGGACATAAAAACCACTAAATCGAATTTGAAACATAAGTTAAAATTTGTAATACGTGTATACTCAAATGGCCAAGTGCAATGCACACATTGAAAGCTCTTTCATCCCAAAAGGTGCCATCACAAACAATAGTGAAAAGCACAAAAAGAATAGCAAAAAAAAAATCATGCTACCTTCTATAAATTATTTTCCCTAATAAAATCCCATTACAATTTCTAATATTAACAGGTTTTAATTATTTCTAATATTTTTTTTTAATTTTCAACTTGACTTATTTTCACCTGCTCCGAAGAACTACACAAGGCATGCCAATTCGCTCAGCAGTAGCAACTCCAGATTGGCTTCCAGCAACCAGAACACAATTATGAGTTTGGAGAAAAAAAGAAAGGAAGAAAGAAACTTTGTAAATTACAAACCTTTGTATATTGATCCCCTGCGTGAGCCACTGTTTCGTGTTCTTTCCTCCGTGTCCATCCATCAGGCAACCGATTCGGAGAATCATTTGTTTTATCTGATTCCTGTGAGTTGTACGATACAATCAAATTTAAAGGTGGAAAAAAATGAAGCAGGGGAATAGCATATGCCCGACTTCCTTAAAAACACAACATAACGAGAACTCAATTTTTAGAGTTTTAGTTTTACCTATCAAATTACGTATTAACTTAAAACAATGAAAGCATGAATAGAAATCAAGGGAATATCTTACCTCAGCTTCAATAGAATCAACATCTATACTGTAATTGTGACCCTTGGCCATGATATTGTACCTGCTATGGTTCTGAAGGACAATAATAGGTACAAGTAACCTAGTAGTCATATCAACAGTTTTATATCTGGAAAAAATAAGATAATCAGAGATTATCACTTCAAAAAAAAATGATCGGCCCGGTTGACGAATTCAAAGCTAGGGATAGGTTTTTCAAAGAGTCCAAATTCCCAACGTGCCTGGGATCTTTTCATTAAGAGGGATTTGATGAGAGATTCAAGTGCACGAGACTTTCGAGACGAGTTAACGAGATGGAGATTTCACCTATGAGATGATTTCTTGTAAATCGACGAAGGTGAGATTCGGGTGCCAGTGTTTGGGCAGATTGCCGGAGAGATTGGTCTGGGAGAGCGTGATGGCGCGTAGGACTCTCATGTCGCCGAGGATTGGGGCGCCCACACGCGACGCGGTGAGGTCAATGACGTTCTGGAAGCGACTGGGCCAAACACTGGAGAGTGTCTTGAGGTTGCTGACGCAGGTGGAGTGGATGTTTCTAAGATGAGTTCGCTAATCTTTGTTTGGGAGTGACGGTTGTAATTTTCAAGCGCTTCCAAAACTGGCAAAACTTATTGGCAGCGCTTCTTCAAAGAAGCGCCACCCGGTTTTACTTATTGACAGCGCTTTTTCAAAGAAGCGCTGCCCGATTTTTTTTTTTTTTGGTGACGCTTCTTAAAGTAACCGCTTCTTATACTATTATTGGTAGCGGTTGGTATTCAATAAATGCCACCCGGACAAACATTTTAATTTTCTTATATTTATAAGTGACGTCTTTTTGCTACTAAGCGCCACCTTTGCACTTTTTGCAGCGGTCCTCTTTGAACCATCACTTATGTAGCGCCTCTAATTGACTTTTTTGAACTAATGTATCATCAACCACGACTAATTTCATTACAATTAAAAGATAGTTGACACATTAACTTGAGTAATTTCTCTCTCTCTCTCTCTCTCTATCTATCTATCTATCTATCTATCTCTCTCTCTCTCTCTCTCTCTCTCTATATATATATATATATATATATATATACACCTGGAAGCCAAAGCAAATGCCAAGAACTTTCTTGTGCATGGAAAACAATGCCTGCAGTAGAAAGCAAAGCTCAAGCACCCAACATTCACCTCCATAAGCATCAGAAGGGCTCCCACTAATCACTAAACCTTCATAGCTACTATGCTTATCCATCTTCGGAAATTCGCCATCGACTACAAGAAACAAGTCTTATTTCTTACCTTCATCACATAGTTCATCCACAAAGACATTAAAGTATCAACCGTAAACTTTCTTCACATAGTCCGAGTCTTTTGCTTCGAGCATATCTTGTCTCTCCTTTTCATAGGACATTCATTTTTCTTTGGATTTATTAATAATTTGTGAGAAACTTGATTAAAAGGGTGTTAACACAAGATGGTTGTTATTTGTTAGCCTTTTGAAGGGCATAATTCAGACCTTTTTATAGGAGGAAAAGTGAGGGAAGCAGGGTGAAAACATAAATAATTTTATGTAACACACATCTTTATAATACTATTTGATTTATAGTGTTTATGTACACTTCTGTGACAATGTTTTAACATATAATATTTTATATTTTTAAATGAGTAATACTTTTTAAATAACAATTTTAGATAATATTTTATGATAGGATTATTGTTTAAGTAGAATTAAAATTCTATTAATTTTGTTATTTATTATAGAGTTATTTGCCTATCTGGACTCTAGTGTTATTTAGAATGTTAGTAGTTTAAAATAGTCCTTGTCTCTTAAATTGTTTAGAGATAATCATCAATACCTTTTTATATGAAACAAGGACTCTTTCAAGGAAGTTGGGTTTTAAGTATCACTTGATGTCTTTTGATGAAGATTACGACTGTGAGGACGAGAAAAACAGAAACCTTACTCCAGCATCCATTGCTCAATTTCAGAGTTATCTTTGAGTTCGTGTTTGATCGAACGAGAAGAGTTTTTAGGAGAAATCCTTTTCATTAGTTTTTGTAATATTACTAGAATCTTCTTCACTTGATTTGTAAGCATTTCTAGTAATATATCTTTTGGCCTAAGGTCGCGATCTGTGAGTATTTTTTAACTCACGGACACAAATCATTGTTGTGTTATTTCTTTTACAAGTATGTTAGTAAGGATGTTTCAACATCACCTCTAACATGAGTGTTGAACTCGTTCATGCAAGTTATTGAAAACCATCAAAAAATTTCAATTGGTATCAAGAGAGATCACTTGGCACTACTAAGTGTGGATCCTGCGTATTTTTGAAGGAAAAACAATAGATACGGTAATGAACACTGCAATCCCACCTCCCGTGTTGGATGGAACAAATTGCGTAATATGGAAAATCAGAATGAGAGCTTACATAAAAACTATGGATGAAAGATCCTGGCGTGCAATTCTGACTGGATGGGAGGCTCCCAGATTAGACGATCCAGACAGTGACATCATTCTAAAGAACGAGGTCGAATGGACTGCAGTAGAACTTGCTATTTCGAATGCAAATACCAAAGCTTTAAACGCTCTCTATAGCTTTGTGGATGTTTCTCTATTCAGAATCATCTCCATCATGCAGACGGCTAAAGAAGTATAGGAGACTCTACAACTCTTTTGTGAAGGGTCTAGAGGAGTCTCACGAACCAAACTAAGAATGTTGGCAACACAATTTGAAGTACCTAGAATGGAGGAAAGTGAAACCATTGACAGCTACAGTGCAAAGCTTCTTGACATTGCAAATGAATGTCAATCATTGGGAACCCCCATCTCAAATGAAAAGCTACTGAACAAATTCCTGCAATCGGTGACAGAAAAATAGAACATGAAGATTAGTGCCATTAAAGAAGCCAAAGACACTTCTATCATGAGTTTTGATGAACTTGTTGGATCCTTAAAGACTTATGAGATGGAATTAAAAATCAAGCAACCTAAAGGAAGAAGTATTGCTCTGATTTCAGCCTCAGAGTCTGAAGATGAAGACCTTGACCTTACTTCCATAGCGTATGAGGCCGAGTATGTGAATTTAGATACGGATGGCATTGCTCTTATCACCAGAAGATTAAGTGATTTTCTGAAGAAAAAGAACAACTCATAAAAACCTTTGAATAGGCACCTCAAATCTCCATCTGAACCTACCACTCCCAAGCCACTGGGCCAGTCTGTCAATAGGTTCCAAAGAAGAGATGTGACTCCTACAAGTGTTAAGTCTGAGCCCAGAAATCAAAACAACACCAAGGACTTGGACACTATTCAATGTCATGAGTGCATAGGCTTCGGACATTACAAGTATGAGTGTGCTAACACCATAAGAAAAGGGAACCTGATCTCCATGAGTGATGGAGAAGATGACGATGAATTAAAAGGAATCGAGGTGGTTGCTGCCATGAACGCCTGTGTTGTCTGGAATGACACTAATAGTACGAGTGACATTCTGTGTCTCAACTCATTCACCATAACGAAAAGTGATGAAAATAATGATTTTGGTGCTGCCTACGAAGAGCTGTATGAGAATTGGTGCAAACTACTTCAGAAGGTCAAAATTCTCTCTAAAGAAAATGAGAGACTGACTCGTGCAGACAAAGAACAACAATCCGTGATTTTGCATCTAGAAGTTCTTCTGACTAAACGAGAAGAAGAACTGGATAGAATGAGGGGTGAACTTTCAGCTGCTATGATGACACTGAAGCAACTCAACACTGGATCAACTAAACTTGATGAAATCCTATCTATTGGAACTATGATCAGACATGGAATAGGATTTGAGGCCCCAATTTTCGTCAAAGAAAGTGAAAAATATTCAGAAGGGTCTGTTTCTATGAAGAAGATCAGGCAAAGGAAGCATACATATGTTTGTCATCACTGCTCGAAACTTGGACACATCAGATCATTTTGTATAAAACTCAAGTCAAAAAGAGCATCCTCTCCTGGTAGCAAGACAATGTCAGTGAAAGTACGTTCCAACATTAGGACTAACACTACTCACAAAGGCAGAATGGTGTGGGTAAGAAAGGATGACACCTGGTGCAACGTGATTTATATCTCTCTAAAGTCCGGTGTTGAAGATTCGTGTTATTTTGACAGTGGATATTCCAGGAACATGACAGGTTCGGCTGAACACCTGACTAACATTGTTCAGCACAAAGGTGACAAAGTTCGCTACGGTGGTGGTGCGCATGGTTATATTGTAGGAAAAGGAACATTAAATGTTGAAGGGTTACCTAAACTTTAGAATGTGCAACTTGTTAAGGGTCTGGCTACCAATATCATAAGCATCAGTCAGCTGTGCGATGATGATCTTCATGTGAAGTTACGCCGAGATTCATGTGAAGTCTTTGATAACTCTGATCCATTAATCCTTATTAGCACACGAACAAGGAGCAACTACTACAAGGTAAACAACAAGATCTGGTGTCAAAGCGTGCAACCTTCAGAGTCTGAATTGTGGCATCAAAAGATGGGACATGTTAACTATAAGATGATGAGTAAACTTATTAAGTCTGAAGCTGTAAGAGGAGTTCCCAAGCTGGTCATCAACAACCCATCCATATGTGGAGATTGTCAAAAGGGAAAACAAACTAGAGTGTCTCACCCAGTGATCTAACACTTCGACACCACTCCATGTCTGGAACTGCTTCACATAGATCTTATGGGTCCATCGAGGTAGAAAGTATGGGTGGTAAGAAATACTCATTTGTCATTGTTGATGATTTTTCTCATTTTACCTGGATCGAGTCTCTTCGTGAAAAGTCTGAAACTTTTGAAAGATTTCGAAAATTGTAAAAACGTGTCAGTAACAAATTTTGCTCGTAAATTGGCAGAATTAGGTCAGATCATGGTAGAGAGTTTGAGAAATCATCGTTTCAATGTGACAAATACGGAGTCTCTCATGAGTTCTCCTTTCCATTACGCCTCAACAAAATGGAATAGCTTAGCGTAAGAACCAATATCTACAAGAAATGGCTCGAACCATATTGATTTCTTAAAATCTATCAAAAAGGTTTTGGGCTGAAGCTCTTAATACTACGTGTCACATTTCAAATCGAGTCTACTTTAGGGTAGGTACTTTCAAAACACCCTACGAAATTCTTGTTGGAAAGAAACCTAATCTGAATTATTTTAATGTTTTTGGTTGTGTGTGCTATGTGCTGAATGACAGGTCCTACTTAAACAAGTTTGACTCTAAAAGTGACAAGTGTGTCTTTTTGGGATATTCAATTAATAGCCATGCCTATAGGGTGCTTAATCTTAGAACTCGTGCTATGCTTGAGTCTGAAAAAGTCAGGTTTGATGAACTAGGAGCTATCTCCAGAAATTCTGCTGAGGATGATGTGGTTGATCTGGTTCGGAGTCCACAGTCACTTCCCTCACTCAGGGAATCCTCTGAAACTGCACCTACTGTTACTGAAAGTATTGCAACACCTGAACCAACATCGCAGGTTCATGTAGGTGCCAGTGATGAAACCACTGAGTCTGAAGATGATCAGATTGATGCAATCTCTGACCCTCTTGACAAAGAGATATCCTCCAGGATACAGAGGAATCACCCTACATTGGATCTTTGAACGAAAGAAGCACACGAAAGAAGCAGATAAATTTCAAGGAGATGGTAAAACTGGTATGTATGCCTTCATGCTGTTCACTAACCACTTATTCTTGTTTTGTGTCTACTATAGAGCCTAAGAAAGTGGAAGAAGCTATTAGAGATGATTACTGGATAAATGTCATGTAAGAAGAATTGGATCAGTTTGCCAAAAATGACGTATGGGACTTGGTACCATGATCAAATGCTGGAAACGTCATTGGAACGAGATGGATCTTCAGGAACAAGACTGATGAATTAGGGAACATCGTGCAAAACAAAGCCAGGCTTGTGGCTCAAGAGTATACCCAGGTTAAAGGTATAAACTTTGATGAAACATTTGCCCCTGTAGCTAGAATTGAGTCAACACTAGTACAGAAAGTGCATTCTAGTACAGACAAAAAAGTCAATCCAGAAGGGTATTTTTAAAACTGTTCTGGATAGCACTTTATAGAACAGTATTTTAAAATACCGTTATAGAATGACGACTTTCCAGAATGGTTTTATAATACCATTCCGGAAAGTATACTTTCCAGAACAGTAATTTTAATATCGTTGTGGAATGTTCGTCAATCCATAATGTTATTAAAATACCGTTCAGGAAAGTGTACTTTTCAAAACGGTATTGTAATTACCATTCTGGATTGACGAACAATCCAGAACAGTATTGAAATTACTATTCTGGAAAGTCTATCTAAAAAAAACAAATTACAATCCAGAACAGAATTGAAATTATCGTTCAGGATTTATTAATCAATCTAGAACGGTATTAAAAAATCGTTCTTGAATGTCTTTCTAAAAAAAAATATTCCAGAATGGAACTTTTAATAATACTGATCTGGAAAGTCTTTACCAATTTGAGACATTTTCACAATTTCGGTGCGGGTAAATGGAGTGGCTAAATGAAATATTTTCAGAACTTGAGAAAAACCAGATAAAAATGTTTTCCCACATTTCGACATCACTTTCTCACTCATCCTCCTCTCTCACCTCCACCACCACCGACTTCTCCTTCCAATTTTACCCCTTCAACCGCTTCAATTCACCGAAGCGTCACTTCTCCAGCGTCGTTTCAACGGATATAGCCTTTTCTCCCGTGGCCTCCGTCGAATCTATTTCTGAAGATTTGAAGAATCAAACGTTGGAGCATAACAACGGCAATAATAATAATAATTATGGTCGCGATGGCGTTAATATTGGTATGAATGTTGATAATATTTGTCAAAATAGTGTTAAGTTAAAGCTGGAGGAACTGAAATGGGACCATTCGTTTGTTCGTGAGCTTCTTGGTGATCCGAGAAGTTATTTAACACCACGAGAGGTTTGATCTTGTTTGACTAATTTGATAATTTACTGCTTTGATTTTGTGGATATTGATTTGCCTGGATTGAATTGCTCCCGTGTCACTAAGTAGGTTATTCTATTGCAGATTTATATTAATTGGAAACTTGAAAGGCAAAATGGATATTGTCTGCTAGAAGTATAATCCATTTTAAAATTGGGAAAAAGTTTCTGGTAATTAAAATTTGAAGTTTATGTATCAAGGTGGGGTTTTCTTATGACCAGTGCTATGTTAAGAGCAGGATTTTTTTTTCATTTTTGTCATTTGAAAATAGGGTAAATAATGGGGGCACAATGCGATTTTGGTTTATCTAGATAATAAATAATCATTTTGTGATATTTGATGTTATTTAGTACCTGTTATGCTCCTTTAAATGGGATGTTCTAAATGTGTATAGGGGGTTCGTTCTGCGTGTTGATATCCGATGCTATTTAATGTTTTATTATGTATTATATGCAGGTCTTGCATTCTTGTTACACAAAAGTATCTCCATCGGCTGAGGTTGACAATCCTCAACTTGTTGCGTGGTTGAAATCAGTCTGATTGTGGTTGAAATTTTGATACCGTTGGGCTGCCTTCCCCTCAAAATGCATGGTAGCTAGAGTTATTTTCTGTGTGTCGGATGTGAATGGGACTAACCTGAAGTATCCATTGCATTTCAACATCCAGGATCTGGGCTGTGTCCCATCAAAACGAGGGAAATCAATTTTTGGAAGTGGGTTTGTGGTATGGTTACCTGAGTATTCTATTTGTTGTCTGGCCTTGCTGTTTGTGTTTGATCTGGATCCTGTGTCATGTGCAGGTGTGGAAAAAGGCTTGCCCATGATGGATTCCCTTTCTGATGTATTTTTTCCTCTTTCTGAATTTAACAGTTGCATCTGGATAGCAGCAAGAGTGGAGGTGAGGTGTTCTAACTTGCTATTCAGATTTTGAGTTTGTGTTTGAATATCTACTCTCATATGTGATATCTGGGACTGTGTTTCTGAGTTGATGTCTGAAATCTGTTCCTGCAGTTTTAATTCAGAGTCTTCTCGTTTTTGAGCTTCCGATTGCAGCACCTGATCTAGGCGTTTTGGGGCCTCCTGCAGGTCTTTGAAGCGGGTAATCTCGGCCATGTCCAAGGATCAACTGCTCTGATGCCAATTGTAGTGTTTAGATATATTTTGTAATTTTTTTCTGTATTTTCTGGGTAGGATATGAACTTGAAGAAGTAGTGATGCTTGGGGGGGAAGAAAATGGAAGGGAAAAGGACGAAAGAGAGAGAATAAGACTGAATATGTTGTAACTAATTGTTCATTACAGTATTTGTTCCTCCTATTTAATACCATGTGTCATGAGGACCACTTAATTTAAATCTACTAAATTGCCCTTCAACAATGGGCCTCAACATAAGCTTAAAACAATAATAATAAAATTACTCCTCGGCCCATACCAAACATCAATCTGGCCCAGCTCACTATTGGTTTAATTCTCCTTTTAACTCTTGGTCCGGTATCCTCTCTTCCTCCTGACCCGACCCAGCATTCCCTTCAATTGTGGTTACTGGTCCGATCATCCCCAAATCCTTTCTTTCCCAATCTATCAGTTCGCAATTAAGGTTCGTCTCACCCCCTTTCTCCTCGATCCCGTCCTGCACCCTTAATCTCATGACAGCAACCATGTGATTTGACACGTGTCTGTTTGCCCAAAAAAAATATATTTGACTATTGGTTTGAGTTCATTTCTCATGTATAGAAAACATTCAATTTAATATTTTGTTGATATTTTGGTTAGAATTACGTTTTACACCAAAATTTCATGATTTCTGATAAATCTTATATTTTTATGTATTTCCTATATATGCCCGCTTAAACGCGGGTATTCAAACTAGTTTCAAATTAAACACATAGGATTCCTACTAAAAACACCCGAATGGATGTTAATATGAAATAAAGGAAGTTAAATAAATCAATCAAGAAAACCTTAAAAAAACATGGACATACTATATTTAATATAATAATATGTTTCTTATAAAGAATGAAACTGCCTTTGCAGAGACTGAGCTGACTATGGAAATAATAAAGCTGATTATTGAAGAGCTTTAGGCTGGAGATTTATTCCTAATATAAGATTATACATACATTAATAAAATGTTGAATCAAATATTATTCAATCTTTTTTTTTTATTAGAGAGAGAGAGAGAGATTTTCAAGGTACATGGTGTAAGAGGATAGCACTGTAATTTGTACACATTATTACGACTAATTAATATTATAATTAATTGATGAATAATAATAATATTCATTAAAAATACTAAAAGAATAATATTAAAATTGACACATACAAATTGTAATATTATTTGTTCTTTACACGAAGATTAATTTCACAATAAGTAATTTTACACACAAATCAAATCATTATTTGTTTTAATTCCAGTAATACTGTGTTTCATAATAAAGAAAAAAATTTACCGTGAGTCTCGAAATTAGTTGTAAAATATATCAAAATACCCTGAACTTGACGGAAAACCCTTAAAAAATTGAGTTTGAAAAAAATGTAAAACATACAACACTCGCGTGTCACCGTGAATATATGATATAAACAATTAGAATTTATATGGTACTGATAATTCTATTAAAAAACGTCCTACATCTAACTTGTAGTATATGTAAAAAAAAAATTACGTAAGACACTAATTTATTCGTATAAATATATAATGTGTGTATCAATGCATTATATTGGGATTAGATAAAGAAATTTAGAACATATTTAATATTATTTTCCTAGACGTATAATTGATTATTATTATTTGTTTTATCTATTTGGTTTCCCTTTCTTTTTCTTTGTTTTGACGTAACCATAGTTTCTCACATATATTTTGTAATGTTATTTTCAATTTATTATATTAGGATTAGATAAAAAAAATTAAGTTTATATTTTTTATATTTGTTTTTCTTTTGTAATAATTTTATATAACTCGTATATTTTTATATAAATATTCAAAATTCTAATAAATTAATTTCAACTTTTATTATAACTAAAAGTAATTTAACTTATATAGATTTTCTCTAATTAGATAAAACTTATTTATTTTTTTTATATTAAAAGAATAAAAGTAAGATATTCAATTAGGTAAAATATATTAAAGAAAATATTAAATTAGGTAACATGTATAAAAAAAAATATTAAATTAGGTAAAATATAATATTAGGAAAATACTAAATTAGGTAAAATATAATAAAAGAAAATTAATAAATTAGGTAAATATTAGGCTCGGATGACACCGAAGCACCAGAATATTTTTCAACGCTAACGAAGCGTGAGAAACAGAAACATAAGATAGGAGGATTTTGCATTGATATATATATATATATATATATATATATATATACACACTAGTTTAACACCCGTGTATTACACGGGATTTATAAAAAAACTAAATATAAAAATATTTATGAGAATTAAAAAGTTATAATTTAAAATAAATAACTGAAAGGATGTGTTCTCGACCCGTACCCTGTTCAATTTATTAATTATTATACTTATTAATTAATATTATATTTTAATATTTATATTAAATTCGTTAATAATTATATTTACATACTTATAAAAATTCAAAAGATGTCACATTTTCAACCCGTCTCTAATCTATATTAATTAATTATTATTAACTCATTTTATATTTTTATGTACAGATTAATTTTGTTAATAATTATAGATCCATACTTTGAAAAATTCAAAATGTATCATACTCTCAAGCCTTCTCGAATTGTGTCATTGTCTAATAAATATTAATTATTTATTATTATATAATTCTATTTTTTTTTATATTTAGATTGAATTCATTACTACTATTTAGCTACGTACTCTAATTATTGCAAATATATCATAATATACCTATACTGAATATTTAAAATCTCAAAAATTAATTATTACAATTTTTATTATAAGTACAATTTATTTAATTATATTCCCTAAATAAGTTTTTTTGTGTAATTAAAATTATTTCATATGTAATTTATCTTTTAATTAAAATAATTAATTTAGAGTTTTTCTATTAATTATATATGACTTATTCATATTTTTATATTAGGAGTATAAAAAAAAATTATTGAGTTAGACAAAATATAATAAAAGAAAACTATTAAGTTAGATTAAATATAATAAAAAAATATTAAATTAGGCAAGATACAATAAAAGAAAAATATTAAATAAGGTATATATTAAACTCGGATGATACACAAGCAACCGAAGTACCAGATTATTTTATTATTCAAGCGAAGCATACGAAACAGACGCGTATTTTATGAGAATTCTGCATTAATATATATTTGTTTAACACACGTGTATTACACGGGACTCATCAAAAGATAAATATAAAAAATATTTGTGATAATTAAAGATTGTAAATCTAAAATAAAAAATTAAAATAATGTACAACCCGTGCCTTGTACATGTCTAATCTATTTATTAATTATTATAAATATTAAATAATTTTGTATTTGATTTTTAAATTAAATTCATTACTAATATTAGTTACATACTTACAAAACTTCAAAAGGCGTCATATTCTAAACCCGTGTCTAGTATCTATTTTATTAATTATTATTATTAAATCATTTTATATATTAATATTTAAAATAAATTCATTAATAATTATTAGTTACATACTTTGAAATATTCAAAAGATATCATACTCTCAACCCGTGACACATTGTACTGATGTTTAATCTATGTTTATTAATTATTAGTATATATATATATTTAAATTGAATACATTATTAATATTTAGTTACATGATTATATTATTGTAAATAATTCATATTTTACCTATATAGAATATTTAGAACTCCAAAAATTAAATTATTTTAAATTATATTATCAATAAAAGTTATTTAATTATTTACATAATAAATTATTTTTGTAATTAAAATGATTTCGTATGTAATTTATTTTTAATTAAAATAACTAATTTAGATCTTATCTACTAATTATATATGACTTATTTATATTTTTATATTAGGAGAATAAACTGGAATTATTGAATAAGGAGAAATATAATAAAAGCATTAAATTAGGTAAGATACAATAAAAATAAAAGTATTAAATTAGGTAAATATTAGGCTCGGATGACACATAAGCAAACGGAGCACCAAAGTTTTTTATTTGTCAAACGAAGCATACGAAGCAGACACGTAGGTTAGGAGGATTTTGTATTAATATATAGGGGTGGTATATATATATATATATATATATATATATATATATATATTCATACATTAATAAAAGAAAACAAATGGGAATGTTTCAAAAAATGTAGGCATACGACGTACGAAAAGCTCACGCCCTTCTTTATCCCTAAAGATATTATTCAATCTTTGTTTTTAATTAGAAAGAGAGATTTTCAAGGTACATGGTGTATGAGGATAGCACTATAATTTGTAAACATTATTACGACTAATTAATATTATAATTAATTGGTGAATAATATATAACTTCAACAAGAAAAATAGTTAAAACTCGCCCTCTTATATAAAATTTCTGATCTGCCCCTATATATATATATATACATACATACAGACACACACACACACACATATATATAAAATTTCTGAGCTGCCCCTATACACACACACACACACACACACACACACACACACACATACACACACACACACACACACACACACACACACACCACACCACACACACACACATATATATATATATATATATATATATATAGAGAGAGAGAGAGAGAGAGAGAGAGAACTTCTACAATGTAGCCACTGTATGATACTTCCACTTCTATTGACCAATAAATTGTTTAAAAATATCCTAATTTATTAATATAGGTGAGGTGTCAAACTATGATTGGATTACATATATGAGTATGGTATTGAAGGATTAAGTTCAAATGAGAACCACGTCAATACATGCGAACCTAGGAACCAATCCTGACCTTAGATCTAATAAATATGTGTGGGCCCAGATTTTTTCTATTTTTTAAATTCATTAAATTATATACATGGAAGGAGAAGGGTATTTATGTAAACTTACATAATCTTATTAATCAATTTATATCCCAACCTCGTCCCAAACCCTATATCGTTCTCTATATCTCACTCTCTCCCCCAAATCGGCTGTTCTCAGAATTGGCCGACCACTTATCCTCCTCCATACCTCATCAATGGCGGTGGCGGCGTTCGACAAAAAAAGGCAAAGAGGGTGGCTCGGCTGTGGCGGCGGCATGGCTTGACAGTTACAGCAGCGACCAACAATGGTGGGCGAGGCGCCGGCTTAAATCGGCAGGCGACCTCTCCGCCTTCTCCGAAAATCGACGGCGGCGGCGAACTGGAACTTGTCGACTGGCAGCAGCGACCAACAATGGTGGGGGAGGCTCCGGCTTAAATCGGCAGGCGACCTCTCCGCCTTCTCCGAAAATCGACGGCGGCGGCGAACTGAAATTTGTCGACTGGAAATCGGGTGACGGTGTTCGGAAGGTTCCAACGACTGCGGCAGCGACGACGTGCAGGTGGCAGCGGTGGCTCGGCGAATGGTAAAACGGAGGCATCGAGTGGCGGTGGTGATGGGGATTCAGCCAGAGGTTTGGTTTCGGTGGATTTGGTAGGCGGTGGTGAAGGCACCGCGACGTTCGGTAGGCAGTTGTTGGCGATGTGGTGTTGATGGTTGTTCGGGTGGTGGCAAAACCCGGCTGCAGCTGTGGTGCGTCGTCTCGGGCCGGTTCTCATGGGTTGGTGTTGGGTTCCGGTGGTTTCGGTGGTTGTTTGGATTTTCGGTGGTGGTGAAATCTGAGCCCTTGGTTGATGGTTGTTGGCGCTGTTCGGGTGGTGAGTCGAGGCTTCCATCCGCCGCGCCCTTCGACTCCGGCCAGTACCTCGGCTGTGGTTGTTGGCCGTTTTTCGGTGGTGGTTGTTTGGAATGTCGGTGGTGGTTTCGATGGTTGTTTGGATTGTCGGTGGTGGTGAAATCTAAGCCCTCGGTTGATGGTTCTTGGCGCTGTTCGGGGTGGTGAGTCGGGGCATTCGGTGATGGGTGATGGCGATTGTGGCTTTTTTTGGAGTGCCCGGGTTTGGTTGAGTTTGGTTCGTCGGACGGCGATTTGGATTTGGACGGCGGTGATGTTGAAAAATAAAAAGCAGTGATAGTGTAGTAAAAAAATCAACAATTAATGGGAATCAAGTTTAGACTTTTCATATTTAGAAATCAACAATTATAAATGCATGAGGGCAATGACGGAGCCAAGAATATAAATTTATCCAGGCTAAATTTTTGTTACAGGCACTCTAACTGTTCGCAAGTTCTAAACCTAAATTTTAAAATAAAAAGGAATTAAATAAACAAAATAAAAACCCTAAAACAACTAAACTTTCTAAAAAAACTAAAAAAAGTAATCCTAAGAAATAATGAGATAAAAACTAAAAAAAAAATTAAAATCCTAAAACCCGTAAACCTCCTAAAAACAAACCCTATAAAAAATAGATATCCCCAATATGATAAACGAAATAAAAACTAAAACAAAAAACTAAGATTCTAAAAGTTGGGCACTACCTAATGGAATTTGTTCCGATGGGTATACAGTTTTTATTTTTTTTAATATTGAGAAAATAAAATAACACATAGCAATGAAAATTATAAATAAGATATAATATAATGCATGATCACCAATTCTTGGTTTAAGAAATGATTCTTTTGTGTCTCTTCATTGAGGTTCAATTACCTAATTAAAAGTGTATATTTTATTAAAGTATAGATTAGATTGTAGATATGTTCATAAAGAAATTAAAATTAAAATTATTAAATTACAATTTTGGAATTAAAATTAGGATTAAGATATGAAATAATAAATTTTAAAGGTTACACATGGTGGATTTACCATAAACTGGACGTACAGAAAGTGGGTTACGGCGATTCGGTAGTTTCGTCATCTTTTATGCTTTGTTGGAATCATTATTATTATTTTTCACAATTAGATAAGAATACCATATTCATACACAATAGCTATATTAAATAAAAAAAGCATTCTAATTAATTAGATTAGGTACAATTAAAGCATTAAAGCATTCTTTTATTTAGTTGGGTTAGATATATTTTGGTGGGTTAGTCTTTTTCCTTTTTTTTTTTTTTTTTTTTGGTGTGAGCAGGCCCGGGCTATTGCTAATTGGGCCGGGATTTACAAATGAAAACTGATAGAACTACAAAGCAAAAAATCGGTTACCCGGCTGCAGCCCGGGTGAGATTACATGTGGCTCCGCCTCTGCATGAGGGGATGGGAGCATAGTACCGTGAAGGCACGGTAGTCATTTCCTATCTTAATAATATTGTGCATGTTCATCGGATATATTATACATACAATGAATGTTTTCTAAACCTAATGTCGCAATTATACTTATATTAATATATAATAGTTTACATGAACACGCACAAAACAAGTCATAACCTTTTTATTCATATTCTGTTACATTTATCGAGCATGTTCAATGTGTATGCTTAGTGATACTATTGTACTAGGTCTTCTGAAACTAATATTTCATAACTGTTCATATATTAATGCACAGTAGTAATTAATATAATTTATAATAATTTGTGCAAGTAGGCATAACAAAAATTATTAATGGATCACAACCTCATTACAAATGGTATAAAAAATTGAAAAAAAAAAATTCCAACTAAATGATATTTATTTTAAAAAACTAATACTACTTTTATCTAATATAAATAAATAAAACAATAAATATATGATATCGTACATTCAAATCTAATTAATATAAAACATGTATGAAGACATTGTTTTGCATGTGTTTTTGTGAGTGTTTTGTAAGTTTTCGCATCTCATTTTGCGTGTTTTGCATGTATTTTCGTCGTGTTTTGAATCGATTTAGCTTATTTTTCATTTCCATAGTTTGTTTCAACTTTTTTGTGTTTCGTCTCTTTAGTGTTTTTCATAATTTCATTAACTTGGATTATGAATTTCTTCATTGGGTTAATTATGTTAATACTTGGTCTTAGTATATGTTATTGCATTTCTTGATGATGTTTAAGTTAGAATTTATGGGTTTAGAGACTAAGGGAATTTATAATCATCAATTGATAATTATCGAGTATTTAATTGAGAATCAGGATTAACAACCCCGACTTGTAGATTAAATGCTTGATAAATTGTCAATTGATCGTGGAGACAAGTTTAAAAACCCTAGACAACCATTTTGTTGATCCTTTCAGAGTCTTTGATTTCATTTCTCGTCATTTAAACGATCGTCTTAGTTGCTAGAAACTCAAAAAATGAAATTTGATCGTGTTTTTTAGAGTAACTTTTTTTTTTTAAAATTTCATTATTCAAACACAAAAAATCACTTCCGATTAGCCTTTTATTGTGAGTTCGACTTGAGTCACATCACCGCATTACGATCGATCTCGTTCTCTTACGAGCGATCCTCAAACGTTTGTTTAAAATAGTGCGTTGAAATCATTTCAAATCACCAAGTTCAGTGATTAAAGTTTCATTCTCATTTCTCTCACCGCCCCAACCCATTAAAACCCATTAAACAATATCAAATTAAAACAAAACATGTTCAAAACAAAATCAATCGTCATAATCTCATCTTACATGAAGGAACACCAGTCCCATAGCAGACCAAGAAAGCTGATAACAATCAGCCTCTGATGGCTCGATACAGATTGTCTTAAATCTTTACACTTAATGAATAACACTTTCAATCTTAAATCTTTACACTTAATGAATAACACTTTCAACGGGAATCACACCCTGACATTGTCTGAAGCACATGAACTCAACATGCCTCCTCTAAAAGGAACAACAATCGGATCCTAGGCACTAGGCGGACCTAGGCCGAGGTGATTTTGCCCAAATCGGCGCCTAGGCACTAGACGGCCCTAGGCCGAACCGATTTTGCCCAAATCGGAGCCTAGGTCCTAGGTGGCACTAGGTCGAGATGATTTTGCCCAAATCGGCGCCTAAGCACTAGGTGGCCCTAGGCCCAGGCAATTTTGCCCAAATTGCTTTGACCGAAAAATCGAGCTAGGCAGGTGCCTAGGCGCCCTACGCGGCCAAAATCGCCTGGGCCGCTTAGGCGGTCTAGGCCAAAAAAAAAAAAAAAAAAAAGAGTGATTTCTAGGAGCTAGTCTGGCGCCTGACTAACGCCTAGGGATTTCTGCAACCTTGATATTTATTGAACCAATTACATAATATCATAAAGAAAAAATTAAAATAAAAAATAAAATATGGAAAACGACCGAGTCTTCAATATACTATTCTTGTGCTAATAGTTTATCAGGATTCTTCATGAACCTCAATTTCAGAATCCTATCAAGTCCCAAAATGCAATAACCAATCCCATCATTTAAAAAACAAAACCAGCTATCTTCGTCGTTATAAACAAATATATATGGCTAGAAAACTATAATTATGTGGATTGATGATAATATTCATCATCTTCTGCTATCCCATATAAGAACTTTGGAAATTTTGGAAGAGAAGCAATACGAGGAAGATGGAGAAGCAAATCTCCTAATGAGTCTCGTCTTGGCATCATAGGTTCCTGCTTAATCGACCCTTCAGAGGCGTCCGCGATGTTACCACCCTTCTCGTTTGCAGAATAATAGACATTTTGTCCACGATCAGCAGATTCACATCGGTTTTCTACTTCACTTACAGGATCATCATCGTCCTGCAGTAGGCAGCAGAGAGAATTCACTTTTTTCATTAGTGATTTCTCATCCAAACCCGTTACGCACTGAGTGTCATTCAGCAAAACCTGGGCAATATTTTCGAGCATGTCCTGGCATTCTGATGCCTTGGCCGAGGGTAAACTCCCACAAGTCATTTGCTCGGAAATATGATTTTCGATGTGGTTCACAAGATCACTCATTGACATAGAGGGGCGTAGCCCTGGCACTTTCAGTGATCCCAAAGTTTTACGTCCTCCATAACGATGCTCGTCGCTATTTCTTTTTCCTTCCATTGCTTGTGTATCCATCACTAGTATTAAGAAAAATATGATTAGTCAGACAATGAACTTACATTATAAGTTTTCTATATACTCCCTCCGCCCGTCTAACATAGACTTGTTTCCTTATTAAGAGTATTAATTACAAAGCAAAGACTACAATACCCCTATTCAATTCCCTTTGTTCATATTTTTGATTCACTTAGAATACAAAAAATTAAAGTAGATGTTACATTTGATGCAAGGTCAAAGTGGGAAGAATATGGAAAAGAAAAACTACAATCCCAAGGACATGTACTGCGTCTTCTCTTCTTAATCTATGTGATTTTTCCCCAAGCCTTGTTTAGATGTGGACAGAGGGAGTAACAACTAAGAGGAACATTGACAAGGCAACAATTACACTATACAATTCAGCAAGAAGCTAGAAGTCCGGATTTATTGAGCATGCTAGAACTAAAACCAAGAGCAATATTAAGATTTCAGGCGTTACTAATAGGCTGAAGCAAAAGCACACAGATAAAGCACTAGATATTCTTGTCAAACTTCGCCCGATCACATTATATTTATCAACCTAAGTTAATGAGCATATATGCATAACTGTTGGTGGTTTATAGATGATACGTTAGGATCAAACTTCTCATAGGCTATGCATGTTGATAACATTACCAAATTTCAAATTGACTAAAAACAACATTAACAGGAAAACCTATTATATACCTGAGCTGGGTGATGCCACTTCTTTAGACACACTCTGAACTGGCAAAGGATTATGTTCAAATTTGAAGGCAGATAACTGGGCAGCAGCTGCTGATGCCGCATCCTCGAAACCAGAGATGGGAGATCCTTTACCAACATCTGAAAACTGATTACATCCATCACCTTTGGGTTCTTCTGAACTTTCTTGAACAGAAGAAGCTTCGGAGTCAAAGTATGGTGAGCTCACAGCTATTTCAGGTTGTCGGCTCAAAATACCAAGACGTGTATCACACTGGATGAGCTTTTCATAATGCTTGTCCAACGCTCCTGGAGGGCATTGTATATAATGTTGCCTGCGCAAATATCATTTGATATCCCTAAAGTTGGTCAGTGCTAGCACCACAGTTCCAATAATATCTACATCTCTCAGTAAAATACACATTTAGCATTTCCATGCTAATGTCTATTAGACACCCGTCTTAAGTTCCATGCAACCTTACTGTATAAGGAGCTTTTTAAAATTTTGATATTTTTCATGCATACAAGAAAAATGATTTCTCAGTAGATATCAATTCCTAGGAAACTCTTAAGCCGGTGGCTTGGGTATTTTAGCTCTACTGATGTTCCAAGAGAAACTGGTAGACCTCACGCAATATTTTATTGTTGTAAAGAATATATACTGACTCCTCAGACGAAATTTTAAGCACAATGAGAAAAAGCTAATCAAACATCCATGAAAAAAGCCTTTGGAAATGGCATTCATAAACAGACAATTCATATGAAATACAAGTTTAAAGATGTTGAACCAAGTCTCTAAAATTTATAGTTTATAGTACAATCAAAATCTGAATGAACTTGCAGAGACACAGTCACGAGACTATGTATACAACAGGGCCAAACAACCATGGAAAACCAAGACGAAAACAAGATTTGGATAATGGAAAAATAAAACAGAAAGGGGGGCAAAAGAAGATGAGTGGATATCGTTAAGGGCTTACTTATTTATGCTAGCCTGTCCATCAGTGAAGTCAGTAGTTGTCTGCCACAGAGTGTGCTTTCTGGGTTGTGGATTTGTTTCCCGGAAAAAGGCCGGTTGCCGAGCTAGCTGGACCACACGAGATTTTTTTTTTTTAAATAAAAAAATGATGCTTTTGAAAAGCAAACCATCACGAATAACCTAACTATCTCTAGTAGTTGGAAAACTACTGCTAATACAGAATAAAGGAAAATACCATTATGGTTAAAGTGCCAGGACTGTTATCAGGACACTCAGCTTTCAGAGCAGTAATATCAGACCACTGGATCTCTATTTTACTCTTGAGACCACCGTCAAGAACTTCCCAGACAAGTTTATGCTTTGCAAAATAACACTTAGCCACCAGATCACCTTCGTATCTTGACACATACTGCCAGAAAATCCTATGTTAGCAACAGGGAGGGGATGATTCAACAAATCTAAGATGTGTATAAAACCTCCAGAAGTAGAATATAACTAGTTTTGTTTATTCCATCACCTCCACTTTGAGTTCTGATCAGATAAATAATATTTTATTAATCTAAATTTGTTATTACGCAGATTCTCTTACTTTAATACTCCAATAACACAGTGCAATGGTTGAAGACTATTCCAAAAGTTCTTTCAGTTGATTTCACAAGAAGCTATACATTTTAATTTTATTTATAAAACCACTTGAGCTCATTTAAATGACAAGGGGGAGAGGGATAGAGGGAGAGAGAGAGAGACTATTGCAACACCGCATGTACTCATCTGCTTCAATTAACATGAGATTATTCACTTTTGAAAAAATCTAAGTTCAAAAACATTACCTCCCAGCTGCCAATTCTCAACAGCAAAGCTGGAAAATTCGAAGCCTTCAACTTGTCATTAGCACTTGAAGCAGAACAGCCCTTGACATCTTTCTTGCTTCCAGAGTCAGCAGTTTCATCAGGAGTCACCGAAATAGCAGCACTATTTCCTTGAGAGAGCCTCATCTGGATCAAGTCCAATAATGATGGACTTTTCCTGAGCCTCAAACCCAACGGGCTTGGCTCATCAAGTGGATTATACAGCGAAGGTGGGACTGAAAGCACATGATTGCTAGGGCTGAATTGCTGGAAAAGAAACAAAAACTGAATTGTTAAATCAAAAAATGAGGAAACACACCCATAGTATAGGATGAACAAAAAATAAAACTGATAGATTCCGAAAGACAAGTGCCAAAAGCGCAGGGAAAGAGAAGCAATGATCAAAATTGTAACAATATTATGCTTGATTAATAATTTCCATTATTCACTTTTCCTTATTTGCTATTTGTATTCCTTACAGTTAGTTTTATTTATTTTTGGCAAGAACTTTTGTTTATGGCGTAATTTAATTTTCTTGATTCAAGAGACTTGTAATTCCCTATTATCAAAACCTTTTTTTAATTGGCCTTATAAAATGGCCTACAAATAAACACACTCACACACTCATACACCCACACACCCACACAAGGGGATTTGATCCCCTGACCTCAACCCAAAGAGGGATGGTTGATACCACTAGAGCTAAACTACAACCCTGAACAACCCACGCTCATGGCAGACAAAGAATGCTAATCTCGGGGGACGTGTTACAGCCCACATATTTGAAGCGTAGCCAATACAAGGGGAAGGAGTGAGATTCAATCCTAAAAACCAATTGGTGAAAACAGGTTCAGCTCACTAGGCAGGGGCAGAGGTAGGAGTTCAGCCCTGGCCCCGTCTCAGCAACCCCTCTCCACCCAAACAATGTTCAAAAATATTTAAAAATAAATTCAAATGAATTTGTATGATTTTTCCAGAAAAAAAAAAAAAAAAAAAAAAAAAAAACTAAATGGCACACCCCGGTTATCGTTCTGGTTGCGCCATTGTCAGACCTATAAACTGGGCTCAGTCCCCTAATTAATTGATGCGGACAACTGACAAGTGACACATCTTATACAAAGAAAAGCTAAAGGCTAAGAAGTTTGCATGTTGTAAACAACAATTCATCAAGATCAACTATGACCAAAACAGATAATATATCGGAAGTTAACCAATGAAGAAGCCTCATTCCTATACAACCTTTTTTTTTTTTTTTTAATTCATATACAACCTCTTTGCAGTGAATTATCAGCCATCCCAAAAGTGTAAATAAAAATTATATAGATAGATCATCAGAAGTAATCAAAGCAAAAAATCTTAAAACCCAGATTTAGCAATAGCAAATATAATAAAACCCTTAAAATTCGTGAAAAAAATCTTTTTGAAAACAAACCAACAAAGATAACCTGATTAAAAGGAGCTGCGGCCAATCGAGAGCGTTTCAAGACAGACCCGTACTGTTCTTCAGCAAAATCCTCAGAATGCAACGATCCCATCACCTGAACCATCAAAAATAATTGAACAAAAACTCTGCCAAGATTAAAAAAGAAAATTGAAACTCCAAATCTCGATTAGGAAATCCGGAATCTCAATTTTGGTAATTTTTTTCCTCCTCTGACTCCCAAAAATTAGAAAATGATTTTTAATTTGGAGATATTGGGGTTGTTTCAGAAGAGAAACATAGAGAGATAGCAAGAATGATTTACGGAAAGTTAGCAATGGATTCAGTCCAAGATTTATACCGATACTTTTTATTGAATTCAGGTAATCCACTAGAATTTACCAATTTACCCTTATCCAAAAAGGCTGTCGACATCCTTCTTTTGACCTTTTTTTATTGAATTTTAAGATAAATATTGAGATATTACCGTAGAATTATTGGCAAATACTCATATGACATTGAACATTTTTTTGTCTCATAGTTAGATCACTGACACGACACTAAAAATTCGCGTATGATATATATTGGTATTTATGATAAATGATTTCATTTCTTGAAGTTATCATTTCTTCTAAGAGGTAGGTGAGTTGATTTGTAAAGTAGCGACCTGGAGTATGAGGATGAATTCTCATATAGGGTCGCGACCTCATATGATTTGATAGCCCGACGTTATCTGTTAGCTCGGTAATGGGTTTTGTAAATATTAGGCCCGAATGGACTAATATGGATGGTATTGTGGGGTCCCGGCAAATTATATTAAAGGAGTCACAGGCCTAGGCCTATTCTGGTAATTTAACGAGTAATTTATTATTTATGGCAATTTAGCATACGGAAGAAATCCTAAATCTAAGTCGGTCACGGTATTTAAAATTATGGTGGGAGAAGGTAACCCTAACTTGGGGAACACTTCTCTTGTCTATATAAAAAGGGTGCACGTCTCTCTTTATTTTAAGTTGATTTAATCCTACTTTGAACTCTCGAAATTATCTCTCGCACTCGCTAACTTAAGGAGGACCTTTGTCTGGGCCGTCCACCGCCTTGGCTGAGGGTGCTGTTTTGCAGGATCGGTTAGGTCGGCAGGAGGCTTTTTGTAAATCAATCAAGTCGATGTGACATAATTGGAAGCTATTCAGGTCCCTGATCTCAGATTTGAGGTTAGTACCCCCTATTCTTGGTAACCAATCTTTTTGGTTTTATCAAGTGGCGCCATCTGTGGAAAAGAGGGATATCGAGTTCTTGAGCAAAAGACGTGAGAAAATCCGAAAAAGTAGTATGAAAGATAGAAACATACAACCTAAGACCTTGGATTTTGGTTCCGGATCGAGCAAACTGAAGAAGAAGAAGAACAAGATGGCGGAAATCAATAAAGGAGAGCAAACAAAAGATGGATTGACACCTTCCCATGGAGAGCCGGTGATCCAGAATCTGGGTGGCACGCCGCCCCCTCACCAAAACAACAAAATGGAAAGGAACCTGAAGGAGATCCACAAGCAAAGACGTTGGAGGTTATTGCGCAAAAGACGGTTCACATAGGGACGAAGGAGTGGAAAGATCAATCCAAGATAAGCCCTGTCAATTCAACAAGGGGTTCTTAGAAGGGCTTATGGATTTTGTACCCCCAGAAAAAGAGGAAGAACTGAACAAGTACCTAGCAAGCGAGCTGGGTACTCCGAAGGAGAAGGCTGACAAGTCAAATGGTGGACAGGGAGAAGATTCGGTAACAAAAAACACAAAACAAAGCGGAAGGTCTCTGTCTCGGAGATCGTCTCGCGGAAGGAAAAGTGGGGGTAAGCGAAAACAAGGAGATTCTTTCAACTCTGCCTCGTCCTCAGAATCGCACAAGTATAAGTACAAAAAAGCAAAGAAGTTGAAAATAAGGCGAAAACATTATAAACATCGAGGTCGGCATAGTAAGCATACCAGTAAAAGTATAACGCAAACCTCAAGCATGGGTGGTGAATCCCGGGATAAGTCACATAAGAGTCGAAGCAAATACCATGAGGAGAATGGGGAGAATGAGGTCAGGCCAGGGAATAAGGCGTTTAGAGATATGCAGGAGGCCTTGTTAGCCTTGCAAAGGCGGATGGAAGGAGAAACGACTGACGAAGATAAAGGGCACCCCCTTTCAGATGATATATTGCGAGTTGTGATGCCCAATGGGTATAAGACGTTGGAGTTCCAATATCGCGGGGTGACGGATCCGGTAGAGCATCTGCAACTCTTTGAGAATGAGAGGATGTTAAATGAATATACGGATGTCGTGGCATGCCGAGCTTTTGTGTCTACTTTAAAAGGAATCGCCCAAAGCTGGTTCTATTAATTGGCGAAAGGAAAGATTACCAGCTTTCAGGTGTTACGAGAAGCCTTTCTGAAAAAAATTTCTAGCGTGAGGCAGAATGCGAAGACTGCACGATCACTCTTTACTATAGTGCAGCGACCTGATGAAACCTTGAGCAATATGTCAACAGATTCACCAAGGTCACGCTGGAGGTACCCACCACTACGGACGAAATGAAAGCAGGGGTTTTACATCAAAGATTGGGGAGGGAAGACTTACACAAGTCTTTGGTTTAAAAAGTGGCGCGAACGTACGATGAGGTCTTGGAAAGATGCAACAAATATATACAGGTAGAAGAAGTTGAGGAGGAACATCGTGTGTGATTTGGTGGGGAGGTCGCGAAGACATAATGAGGCAGTATTTCGAGGAGGGAACGTAGGAGAGAGCTCAGGAGGTTAGTGCTCGGGCTACTATCCCCAGGTTTCATACTGAGAGCTAAACCTGAAGAAGATATGAGAAACTGGAGGAATGATGATTTTACACCACTGATCTATCCTCGGGCTAAAGTGTTACTATTATGGAATGCCTAATACCTAATGATATAAAATGGCCGAAAAGTCGCACGCTCCCTACCAATCCCAAGTCCGATTTCTTTAGTATGTTTCATAATAACTATGGTCATTCCACGGAGTGGAGGAGTCAATATAAATTGAACCTGGAAGTGCAGGCATCTTAGGGAGGAAATTGAAAGGCTCATAAAGGTCGGACATTTGAAGGAAGTCGTTTACAAAGATAGGGAGCTGAGAGAACCAAGGCGAACATTGCCCCCACCACCACCGAGAGATCCACCTCAGGATCAGGTCGATAGGCAACCACAGCAGGGGAACCAGGGACATAATGGCTCGAGAAGAAACAAAGGAAGGATAAGTATGATTTCAAGAGGACCGACGGATGGTGATACCAATAGTGCGCGAAAGAAACATGTTAAGTCAGCTCGCCCGAGAATGTGGGAGGTCGCCAGTGTAAGTTGACGACCACAGACGACAGGACCAATCATCTCTTTTGGTCCTAATGAATGACGCGGGCTGCAAGGAAACCATAACGACGCGTTAGTGATTGAAGCTGAGATACACTAGTACAAAAACAGGATTCAAGAACAGGGATTTAAGAACGCCTCAGGAGGCGGCGTTCTTAAATGTCAGGCAGTGGCATTTTTGTAATAAAAGTGTCACATACGAGAACGTCTTTTTCAAAGACGTTCTGGTGTACTGGATATCCAGAACATCGTTAAAAAGATGTTCTCGTATGTTTAGATATCCAGAACATCGTTAAAAACAACGTTCTCGTATGTTAAATATCTTGAACGTCGACGTTCTCGTATTTTAAATATCAAAAACATCTTTAAAAACGACGTTCTTAAAAGTAATATTCAGAACGCCTTTAAAAAGGCGTTCTCATATGTCATATTATTTCTGTATTAAAATATACCCACAAATCCAGTTTTTCTAATTAAAAAATAAAACAAAAACCCTTATCTCTCCCTCCTCCCCCGTTATCTCTCCTCTGCCATTCCATTTCCAATTACACTCCCCGATCCATCTCTCCTCTGCCAAAATTTTACACTCCCTCACAAAGCAGACGGCGAGAAGATCTAACAGAGGCAAGGCACCGAGGAAGCAGCTGGCGACTAGGGCGGCGGCTCACCGAGGAAGCAGCTGGCGACTAGGGCGGTGAGAAAATCTGCTCCGGCGACTGGAGGCATCGAGAAGACCCATCGCTTCAGGCCCTGGGACGGTTGCGCTTCGTGAGATCCACAAGTACCAGAAGAGACCAAGTTCGATTCTAATTAATTGGACGGGCCAGAATGGGTAAGGGTATTTTAAATTAAGTGGAGATCTGAATCTGGTGCACTGACATGGCAGTGATAAAAAGTTTTAAGTTAATTGTGAAGGTTTTAAAATTCCAAGATCTGCGATTCCTTGTTTGAAATCTGGGTTCTTATTTCGATCTTGCTGTTTGTCTTTTGATTCAATCTATTGGCGTTCCTTTTGTAATTTAAGGGACCTACGTTGTTTGAGGAAAAGGGAAAAAGAAATATTGTGATTTAAGCGATGAACCCAAGTACGCCGTCATCGAGTGCTGGAGGAGCTGGATTGGCCGAATCGACTGCGCCTAGAAGAAATTCCAAGCGACCCAAGTGTAATTTTTCTTTACCCGCTTTTGATTTTTTTATTCCTTATCGTTTTGTTGTATCAGGTTCGAGTACGATTTTTTTTTTTGGTTGTGTGTGTAAATTGATGAGAGTATGGATTAGGAGAATTTAGGGGAAATGATTTGTTTTGATTGGATTGGAGTGTGTTAAACTTACTAGTTGCTGAAAGTTTCCAAAACTAGTTATGACTTTGTCAATCCTAATTTCTGGATTTTTTTATTATTTTTTATTTAGATTTTTATTGGGTATGATTCTGTTGATGATTTGTCATTTCTTATCCATGGTGTTGATATTTGCGTAAACGAGAAAATATTTCATTGCATATAATTATGGTGTCATATTTCATATTTCCTCGATTTGTTTTTTTTTCTTCGATGTCAAGAACCATAAGGTTGGCCTTTTCTTGATATTGTTATCCTAATTGTMTTGTGATGTATACTCGTACAGATTGAGGGACCAAAATCTCCAGAGGAAATGGTAACAATATTGCAGAGAGTGCTCGAAGAAAGTGCTCCAGTACTTGTTTCAGCGAGGATTGAAGCTGAAGAAAGAAGAAACAATACACATCTGAGGGAAGAACAGGATGCTGCTTATCGAGCAACACTTGAGGCTGATCAAGTATGCTTCATTTTGTGTATGTTTGTGTTTTTATTTCGTTTTGTTATTTCATTTCATTTTTTTTAATATTTTCTTCCTTGCTTTCTTTCTTTTTCCCGGTATGTGTGGTCATATCAATATTTATTATGGTTTCTTATCCGCACTTCTCTAAGTTATTGTTGTTTAGCTGATTTATCATTTTTAACCTTTTGTTCATGTTCTGCACTAGGAAAGGGAGAGGCAGAGGAAAGACGAGCAGGAAAGGCTGGAGCGTGAAGCTGCTGAAGCCGAGAGGAAAAGAAAGGAGGAGGGAGAGGTTCGTGAAAGAGCAGCACAAGAAGCTGCTGAGAGGGAGGCTGCATTAGCTAAGATGCGTGAGGAGAAAGCTTTGTTGCTGGGTGCTGAGCCTGAGAAAGGGGCTGATGTTACCCAAGTAAGCTCCATCTTCTCCCTCTATCACTGAATGATATAGCTCTATATTGGTAAATAATGGCTGAAAATCACCAAGGAAATAAAATTGAAAACAAACCTCAAATCATAATAAATACACGAGAAAAAATCCGAACACATTTGGCCTACAGAGTTTAATGGTAAGGTTTGGGCTTTGGAAACTACACATACATTTTTTTTTTCTGCATTACGAGTTCATATGTATGTAAATTTTCGGAAAATATATTGAAAGAGAAGTATAAATGAGAGTAGAGAATTTTCGGAAAATATATCTAAACATAATTTAAGGGATTGGAAAAAATTATGAGGATATATTAATTAAAACACATCATTTTTAATTCTCTTATTTAAAATTAAAACGGACTTATAGGACCCATATTACTAAACTTATAGTTTTGCAATAAACCCTAAAATAAATAAATAAAGTATTCACTGAAAAACTAGTATAGTACTAATCTTCCTTCTTCACTACAACTTGAATGGTGACTGGTCAATGCAATTCTATCGCTAGCGACCGGGAAAGATAGAGAGGTTTACAGTGCAGCAAGTGGAGCACTGCTTGGTATGAGGAAAACCCTTGTCTTCTACAAAGGGCGGGCCCCACGCGGCGAGAAGACCAAGTGGGTCATGCACGAATATCGCCTCGACGGCGATTTCTCGTGCCGTAACACCGGCAAGGTAAACGACTTTCGAGCTTCCTAGGGTAAATTTGTTTTACTTCCCTCTAAAAGCCGAGTTTTTTTTAATTATTATTTAAGTGCTAATAATAGTATTATTATATGTTTAATCTAGATACATCTAATCTATGTTTGATTATTATGTGCAGTCACAATTATGTACTAATGTTTTGTCCTTTCATAGGGTTGACTTAGTCTTTTGTCATGATCATATTGATGGGTGTATTGTTAATAGTTTTTGTTGTCTGCCAGACTAGACAATTTTCATGCTTGACTAGTGAGAATTATTGATACATAAAATAAATTTAAAAAAAGAAAAGAAAAGGGGGAATAAATAAATGTTTGAGTTTTGGAAACTCATTATTATAGACTGATATACCACAGTGATTTATATTATATTAAGCATTTGTGCCTGCAAAAATTATGTGGCAATGGAAAGACCTTGATCTTAATGAGAGAAAAAAATGATGTCTTAATGGTACTGAAATATAAACAAGTGATTGGTGGGCTGGCAGGCAAACATCATAGCATTCCCAGACTTGGGCTTTTGTAAAATGATTGAGACCACTGCAGAAAATATAAATTTTATATATATATATATATATATATATATATATATATATATATAGATAGGGTTGGGTTCAAATGAGAACCCGTCATTATATGTGAACCTATGGACTCATCTTGACCATTAGATTGAATAATCTTGATGGTTAAGATCATGACATGTCAGCATGGTAATAATGTAAAAAAATACATTAATTAATTAAAAAAGGTATTTTTGACATATATCAACGTTTACAAAGATCACTACATTGTTCTTTAGAAAGCACAATAGATTAAGAAAAATAACACTACGATTGTATACAAAAAGCATCGCAAATTTCGTCTATAAATTGCAAATTCAAAAATTTGAAATGAAACTCAAATCTTCAACAAACCATAACTTTTTCAAATTTTATTRGTTTTGAATGAAATATATATCAAATTAATCACATTCTCAAGATCTATAATTTAAGATACATATTGCATGTTTTAAAACGTAAAAAGAATATATATATAATTAAATTAAAAAAACCGGACTGATTTTAGCACTATAGTACTGTGTAAAAAGCACAATGAACCTGGACATATAATTGTACTGTGCAATATTAAATCTAAGGCCAGGATTAGTCCCTAGGTTCACATATAATGACGGGGTTCTCATTTGAACCCAATCCTATATATATATATATATATATATATAAATTCACCTTTTTCTGGATCTCTACATGAATTCATTTAAAGCACATGCTACATAATACACTGAAAAACCTTCTCCCTCCCCCAAAATTCTGCTCAGGAGTAGTAACTAATTGCCTGCTACATAACTCAGAAAAAACACTAAATGCTTTTTTTTTTTCATTATTGTTATTTTTTTTTAATGAAAAGCTAATTAATTTATGACACTTATTTGTCTTTGACAGGAAGAATGGGTGACCTTAACTTCGATACACTGGACATGATGCTATTCCTGGTGGCCATATTGCTCTTAATGCCATTCAGCGTCGCCATGCGAAAGTGTCGACTTGGGACTCGATATCTATTAGTAGGTATGATTGATTTAGATTCTATGGCAATGATCATGTTTTTCCAACCTGTAAACCTTTTCTTTTTCCTGAAAATTCTGAATCTTCTAGATTTGTTCCTCCTGAAGATTTGAACCTTGCGTTGTTGACCCTCGAATTAGAGTTCGTAAAGAAAGGGGCAAAAGATGAACATGTATATACTCTGTATTTTTTTTCTTATTTTCTGGCTTTTCTTTACTGCTCCACATCACTGTTATGAGATAGTTTTTTCATGTTATATGATTTTCTTCTCATGATTCTCTCTTGATTATAGTGAAATGTTTTTTGTCTCTCACCATCTCTTATGCTTTTGGCCTATCCAGTTGACAACACTGTCTTATGTTGCAGGTGAATGCTGTTCTTTTGTCCCAGCAGATTCGCAAGAGATTTATGGACCAGGTAAGAGCTACATGTCATCTCTTAGACTTGTACCTGTGTATAAGCTGTATGTGTAGTGTTCCTTTTTTTTTTTTTGGCTTCAAAGTGTTCTTTGATCTGGTTGTGTTTGAGTTATTTTATGGTTAGGGCAACTTTATGCTTTTGGTGTTTGGTGCAAAATAAATATATAAATAAATAATAATAATAATAATAATAATAATAACAATAATAATAAATGATTATTCTTGTAAGAATATATAGTGCTTTCACTTCTTGTTGAACTTAGAATACAGGATAAGTCTTCTATTTTGTTTCTTTTTGGCCCTTTCAATTGGGACTTTTTTCTCACTCGAGTACGCAGTTTCCAATCTTCTTCTACATATATATATATATACACACACATAAATTGGTTTGTTATACATTTTTTTACCTCTTCTGTTTACTTCCTTCGGAAAATGAAATCTTGTAGAACATGTTGCTTAGTTATTAATGCAAAATGTGGTTTTTGAAAAGCTATTTATTTATTTATTTCCTGCCAAATTTATGAGTTTGGATTTGAACAAGTATTTTGAATAGTACAATATTTGAGTTTTATAAAAATGTTTTTTTTGTAACATGTGTAAGTGTGTTTTTCTTAATGCAGAATAATTTCTTGAAGTGCAGCTCTAAGATCAGTGGAGCATCATTTGAATCTGGAAAAGACTTATGTTCTTGGAACTAATTGTGGTAACATTCATGTTTATCTCCGAAAATATAAAATTTGTTAGTTATATTGTGGACTACAGGCCATGGCATTTTTGTTCATTTTTGTTTGGTTTAACTTACACAATATATTAACAGCAAAAGCTCGGTATATGTGTAATTTTTGGTTCCCTTTTTTCCTATACATTTCCTATTATCCATTGATTTTTTTCCCTTCATTATTTTTGTTATTCCCTTGTGTTGTTTGTATTGATATATTATGGTAATTGTGTATTATTGCGATTAATGACATGTGTTGTTTGATCTTGGGATTATATAAATAAAATGTGTTTTGTGAATTAAATAGGTAATAAAGTTGTAATATATGAGCAGGCTTGGAAAAGAAGTGAATCTTGAATGAAATTTGGCACCTGCTTTCATTTAATTCTTTTTAAATTTTTTTTACTACTTTCTAGAATGGTTATTCAAAAACCCGTTCTGGAAAGTAAACTTTCTAGAACGCCTGTTTTTAGAGACGTTCTGGAAAGTATACTTTCCAGAACGCCTTTTTTAAAGACGTTCTGGAAAGTATAGTTTCCAAAACGTCCCTTTCTAAGACGTTCTGGAAAGTATACTTTCCAGAACGCCTGTTTTTAGAGACATTCTGGAAAGTATACTTTCCAAAACGCCTTTTTTAGAGACGTTCTGAAAAGTATAGTTTCTAGAACGCCTGTTTTTCGAGGCGTTCTGGAAAGTATATTTTCCAGAATGTCTTAAAAAAAGACGTTCTGGAAAGTTATTTTCCAGAACGGGGAAACCGGTAAAAATGACTTCCTAGAATGGCTGAAATATTTTTCAGAACGTCTCTGAAAAAAGCGTTCTTGAAAGTCTGACAATCAAGAACGCCTCAGCAGGGCGTTCTTGATTGTCATACTCGCCTCAGCAGGGCGTTCTGGATTTGCAGAAACAGGCGTTCTTAAAAGCTGTTTCTGCACTAGTGATAGCAGGATATGATGTCGGGAGGATTTTTGTAGATAATGGGAGCTCGGTCAACATAATATATACAGATTGCCTTGAACAAATGAAGTTGGAAATAAGAATGCGACCTGTGAATACTCCCATATGGAGCACAAGTGATTACGGAAGGAGAGCTGACACTAGCAGTGGTGTTAGGGAGAAATAAATTACAGGCAAAGAGAAATTTGAAGTTTTTGATAGTACGAGGAAGGTCGGCATATAACGTGATATTAGTTCGACCTGCCCTTAATGCATTCCAGGCAATAACTTCAACATATCACATGAGTATCAAATACCCAGTGGGAGACAGAGTGGGGGGAGTTGTTTCGGAATAGCAGGTCGCAAGGTCGTGTTACTAGATGACGGTCAGAAAGGGGTTAAGTGAGAACAAGCGAGAAAGAGATGAAGAAGTACCGGAGGGTATACTTAGAGCAAAAAAGGTGAGAGAACAAGAGAACTCTGTTCGGCCACATGAGGAGTTGATGGAAATTTCATTAGAAGAAGGTCGCCCAGAATACACTACAAAAATTGGAACCTTGATGACAGAAATATTGAGAGAGGAGCTAATAAAATTGTTGAGGGAGTTTCGGGAACATTTTTGCTTTTGGGGATCGAGAACTGACAGGAGTATCTCCTGAGGTCGCTCAACATCATCTGAATGCAGATCCGGAGGCGAGGTCGGTTAAACAGAAGAGAAGGCATTTCGGGCCTGAAATGGATAAGATAATTGAGGAGGTGCAGAAATTGTTGAAAGCAGGCCACATTCGAGAAATTCAATTTCCAGAATACCTATCTAACATTGTGATGGTGCTGAAGCCAGGACAGAAATGGAGGATGTGTGTAGATTTTCGCGACTTGAATAAAGTCTGTCCAAAGGATAATTATCATCTGCCGCGAATTGATCAGTTAGTGGATTCGACCCCAGGGTGCGAGCTATTAAGTATGATGAATGCTTCACAAGGGTATCACCAAACACCTCTTGCAAATGAAGATCAACCTAAGGTGAGCTTTGTTACTTCAACGGGAACATACTGTTTTTTGTCCATGCCCTTTGGTTTGAAAAATGCAGGGGCGACCTATCAGAGATTGGTGGACATGATGTTCAAAGACCTGTTGAGATCCACTATGGAGGTGTACGTCGATGATATACTGGTGAAGAGAAAGAAAGAAGAATCCCATGTGGAGGACTTTAGGCAAACGTTTCTTATACTAAGGCAGTACGGGATGAAGCTCAATCCAAAGAAGTGTGCGATCTGGAAAATTCTTGGGATATATGGTGACGGAGAGAGGTATTGAGGTTAACCCGGAGAAGGTGCGGACTGTTTTGGAGATTCCACATCCTCGAACTGTATGCGACGTACAGGTGCTCACATGTCGAATTGCAGGTCTCAATCATTTCATTTCCAGATCAGTAGAAAAGGGTGTCCCCTTCTTTAGGGCACTTAGAAAAGGGTCTAAGTTCGAATGGACCAAGGAAGCGGCAGATGCAATTGATAAGCTAAAAGAATACTTAGCTGAGATACCACTGTTGACTAAGTCAATGCCGGGGGAAGACCTGATCTTGTATATATCAGTCGGAGAGGTCGCAGTAAGTTCGGTGCTCATCAGAGAGGATGCGGGTACCCAGAAACCTATTTATTATATTAGCAGAATGCTGTGAGGTGCTGAGTTGAACTATTCCGAACTAGAGAAGGGAGGTTTTGCCCTAATCTGTACAGCAAGGAAATTGCGGCCGTACTTTTTAAGCCACAAGGTAAAGGTACGTAATAACCTAGCTCTCAAGCAGGTCCTGAGTAATCCAAATGTATCTGAAAGGCTGGTGAAGTGAGTTGTGGAGCTGAGTGAATATGATGTAGTATACGAACCTAGGGCGGCCATCAAAGCACAAGTGTTGGCGGATTCCCTGCAGAAGATGGTGCGTCCATCTGAGTTAGAGGACGAGACAAAGGCGTGGGTATTGCATACTGATGGGTCGACTATGGTGTCAGGAGCAGGACTGGGGATTGTGTTAACCAGCTCGGAAGGGAAAAATTTGGAATTTGCGATAAAGTTGGGATACAAGGCGTTTAACAATGAAGCTGATTACGAAGCGGTATTACAAGGTATGAAAATGGCGAGCGATTTGGGAGCAAGGAAGGTATGGGCATACATGGATTCTTAATTGGTAGCTCGTCAGTTTGACGAGTCTTTTGAGGCAAATGAAGAGCGCATGGCGGTATACTTAAAGAGATTGCGGGAAGAGGCTGGGCGTTTTGAGGAGTTTAAAATGGAACATTTGCCGCGGGCTGAAATTACTCGGGCAGATCAGCTCGCACAGATTGCGGGTGCATTGGGGACTTGTGATACTCGGAAGATTACGCTGATGGAGTTAAGACATAGCAGTATGGATAAAGGCAAGGAGGTAATGGAACTCGAAGTCAAAAATGATTGGCGTACGCCTATCTGGGATGTTCTCGTTAAGGTAAAGGAAGGTAAAATATGGTTGTCAACAAAGGAAGCTAAGACAGCGGCTCGTTTTTGTGTTATAAATGAGGAATTGTACAAGAGGTCGCGTTTTGGACCTCTTTTGAAATGCTTGGCCAAGGATCAGGGACTTGAAGTGTTAAAAGAGATACACGAAGGGTACTGTGGGGATCACACAAAAAGTAGAGCGCTGGTGGGGATAACATTGCGGGCTGGTTTCTTTTGGCCAGGTATGAAAGGTATGGCTGGCGACCTGGTCAGGACTTGTAAAAAGTGCCAGATGCAAGCTCCGGTTACGCATATACCAGCGGAGGATATGATGGTTATGAGCTCGCCATGTCCCTTTGCACAGTGGGGGATCGATATTATGGGACCTTTTCCAAAAATACCAGGCAATAAACAACACCTGGTGGTGGCAGTCGATTATTTTACAAAAATAGGTGGAAGCTGAAGCAGTTATAGGCATAAGCGAGCAGGACATGATGGACTTTATTTTTTAATAACATTTTTTTCAGGTTTGGTGTCCCACGAGTGTTGGTGTTGGATAATGGAACCTAATTTAACGGGCAGGAAATCCAGGATTGGTGCAAAGAGATGGGGATCAAGAAACGATTTGAAACTAATGGGCAAGTTGAGGTTACTAACCGTATTATTAGGCCTGACACGGGTGGAGGATTTTGTCTTCGTCTTCTTTTTAAAATGTAAGGGTTTCGGTAGGATTGGAATCAGGGGAGAGATCTGGGTTTTGAGAATTAGGGTTGGAAGAGGCTGGATTCGTCATTAATTGAAAAACACAAAGAGAAAGAAGAAGGAAAACACAACAACACTCAGCAGATGCAATACATATACGATTATGATTGAAATTAATTACTGAAGAGGGGAGATCTAGGGGACTTACACATTTCCGTTGATGTCGGAGATGGGCGACGTGGTGTTGCTGATTTCTGTAGAATGGAAAGACTGCAAGCTTTTTCACAGAGCGAAAATGGCGACTTTGCTTATGTTTTTGATAAAGTGATGGATAGGGGAAGATGAAAGGGTTTTTGTGTGTGTTGGGCGGCGAGAAAGTTGATGGGAAGTATTGGAGCGGAAAGTTGGTAGGGTTTTTTAGGAATGTTTTGGGCCTTTCGTTTTGGGCCCACAGCGTTTAATATATTACGAGATTGTGGGGAGATGACATGTGTCCGATATGGTTGCAGGCTACATTTAATGAACCTTTAGAGAGACATGATGGGTAGAGGAAGCGTGTTTTGACTTTTCGAAGGCATATGATTATATTCTTTTGGATTATTGTGCCCGAGTACGACTGCAGGTCGTGGATGGAGAAGTTTTATGGTTTCAGGTCGATGGGTGCACTAGATCGAAAGATATGATATCTGGGAACTTATATGCGATCTCTTCTTCTAGGAGGAGCATTCTTCCTGGAGGTTGAGCGAGCTCAGCGAGCTGATCTTTTGGAGGTCGCGATTTTATGGACTTTTATTGGATGACCCTTACTATAGTTCGATATGCCGAACGTGGTTATCCTGAATTATTGTATGGTAAGCTGGCAAGGCAATTTATTATGATTTAGGTTTTTTTATTGTGGTTTCTAGTGATTGCGTTCTTAACCTTTTTTACACATTCTACCTGATTTCGTACCTCAATCAGCTAGAATATGGGGGACTAGCTGATATGACACTAAAAATCCACGTAAGATATATGTAGGTATTTATGGTAAGCGACCTCATTTCTCGGAAGGAGCATTTCTTCTAAGAGGTGTGCGAGCTGGTTTGTAGAGTAGCGACCTGGAGTATGAGGATGAGTTCTCATATAGGGTCGCGACCTCTTATGGTTTGATAGCTCAGCATTATCTGTTAGTTTGGTAATGGGCTTTGTAAATATTAGGCTCGAATCAGCTAATATGGATGGTATTGTGGGGTCCCGGCGAATTATATTAAAGGAATCACAGGCCCAGGCCTATTCTGGTAATTTAACGAGTAATTTATTATTTATGGGAACTTAGCATACGGGAGAAATCCTAAATCTAAGTCGGTCACGGTATTTATTGAATTATGGTGGGAGAAGGGGTGCACGCCTCTCTTTATTTTAAGTTGATTTAATCCTACTTTGAGTTCTCGAAATTATCTCTCGCACTCGCTAACTTAAGTATCAGAGGACCTTCGCCGGGGCCGTCCACCGCCTTGGCTGAGGGTGTTGTTTTGCAGGATCGATTAGATCGCCAGGAGGCTTTTTGGAGATCAACTAGGTCGTTGTGACATAATTGGAAGCTATTCAGGTCGCTGATATCAGATTTGAGGTTAGTACCCCTTATTCTTGGTAACCAATCTTTTGGTTTTATCAATCACATATATAATTAATAAAAAATATTAAAAATATTAAAAAGTATAACGAAAGTATTACAATTTATGTATCATAATAATTTATTATAATAGTAAAAAAAATGTGTATTAAGATATTTTAAATGATTTCACGTAAAACCAGTCTCATAAATTTTTCTCATTTTAGTTTTCTTAATGGATTCGGAGGAATAGTGAGAATAAATCTAAGAAAAACGAAACATGTTCCAAACCTCAATAAACATATTTACATAATCGATACTACTTAAACTTCAAGACTCCTGGCCTAAGAATTATCTACTTTATTATAATTCTATTTCTTACTTTATAATAATAATAATTTTAATAGATCAACCCTATTTACTAATGCTGTTGACACCTAGCTGATGTGTCAATAGCATGTTCATTCAATTTTCAAGTGTCTTTTTTGTGTATTACAAACTAGTTTAACACCCGTGTATTACACGGGATTTATAAAAAATTAAATATAAAATATATTAGTGAAAATTACAAAGTTTTAAGTTTAAAATAAAAAATTTGAAATGATGTGTTCTCAACCCGTGCCCTGTTCAACTTATTAATTATTATAATTATTGAGTAATATTATATTTTAGTGTTTAGATTAAGTTAGTTAATAATTATATTTACATACTCATAAAATTCAAAAGATGTCACATTTTTATCCCATCTCTAATATATATTAATTAATAATTATTAAATCATTTTATATTTTATGTTTAGATTAATTTTGTTTATAATTATAGTTACATACTTTGAGAAATTTAAAAGGAGTCATACTCTCAACCCTTCTCGCATCGTGCCATTGTCTAATAAATATTAATTAATTATTATTATATAATTTCTTTTTATATTTAGATTGAATTCATTACTAATATTTAGTTACATATTCCAATTATTGTAAATATATCATATTTAACTATGCTAAATATTTAAAATTTCAAAAATAAATTATTTTAACTTTTATTATAAATATAATTTATTTAATTATTTTAATAAATAAGGTTTTTTTTGTATTATTCTTTTTCATTGTTTGCTATGTACTCGGACACTTTTCTCATTCTTTAATAAAAGCGCCGCAACTTATTTAAAAAAAAAAGTTTTTTTTTTGTATTAAAATTATTTCATATGTAATTTGTCTTTTAATTAAAATAATTGATTTATATTTTTTCTACTAATTATATATGACTTATTTATATTTTTATATTGAAAGTATAAAAGAAAATTATTGAATTAGACAAAATATAATAAAAGAAAACTATTAAGTTAGGCTAAATATAATAAAAAGAAAATATTAAATTAGGCAAGATACAATAAAAAGAAATATTAAATTAGGTATATATTAGGATCGAATGACACATAAGCAACCGAAGCACCAAATGTTTTATTATCCAAGAGAATCATGCGAAGCAGACACATAAATTAGGAGGATTTTGCATTAATATATACTTGTTTAACACTAGTGTATTATACGGCACTTATCAAAAGATAAATATAAAAAATATTTGTGATAATTATAAAATTCTAAATGAAAAATAAATTTTAAAATAATGTATTCTCAATACGTGTCTTGTACATGTCTAATATATTTATTAATTATAATAAATATTAAATAACTTTGTATTTGATATTTAAATTAAATTTATTAATAATTTTAATTACATACTTACAAAATTTAAAATGCGTCACATTCTAAACCCGTGTCTAATATCTATTTTATTAATTATTATTATTAAATCATTTTATATATGAATGTTTAGAATAAATTCGTTAATAATTATTAATTACATACTTTGAGATATTCAAAAGATGTCATACTCTCAACCCATGTCGCATTGTACTGGTGTCTAATCAATATTTATTAATTAGTATATAATTTAATACTTTTTATACTTAGATTGCATACATTACTAATATTTAGTTACATACTTAGATTATTGTAAATAACTCATATTTTACCTATATAGAATATTTGAAACTCCAAAAATAAAATTATTTTAAATTCTATTTTCAATAAAAGTAATTTAATTATTTTCATAATAAAGTTTTTTTAATTAAATTTATTTCATATGTAGTTTGTCTTTTAATTAAAATAACTAATTTAGATCTTATCTACTAATTATATATGACTTATTTATATTCTTATATTAGATAAATCAAAGGAAAGTATTGAATAAGGAAAAATATAATAAAAGAATTAAAATAGGTATGATACAATAAAAATAAAAGTATTAAATTAGGTAAATATTAGGCTCGTATGACACACAAGCAAACGAAGCACCAGAATTTTTTATTTGCCAAACGAAGCATAAAGCAGACACATAGGTTAGGAGGATTTTACATTAACTAGTTCGTAAACCCGCGTTTACGCGGACAGTGTTAAAAAATGCATGAATAAATTTATCAAATTTTTTTTATTAAGTTCAAAAAAATAAACAACTTAAAGTTTGATTATTGTCCTTCATAAGTAATAAAATATATTTTGAAAAAATTCTAAGCCTTAACATTTTATAAAAAAATAATAAAAAATTAAAGCTCAAGGATTTTCTTTTTTTCTTTACATTTTTTTTTGTAAATTTTCAAAAACTTTAGGGATTATTTTCATAATTAACTAAAACTTCACGTGTCATCCAATCCGTCCCGCCATGATACGTGATGATTCTCAAATGCCCGACCCATCAGCTCAGAACGAAACAAATCACACACAAAAAAAATCATCACAGTAATTCATTTTCGAAAATACAAAAAAAAAAGTTGTTATTTTTGAAAACACGATATTTTTTTTTTATTATCAAGTGTACAAATAATGATTAAAAATTAGTACTTTGATCTAAATAATGAGAAATTGATTAATAATCTATCCATAAAACGTTATGATAAATATTTGTTAGATCATTTTAGAAATAATTCCAATTATCCATTGGTAAATTAATCCCATTGATTTGTCTTTTTTTTCTTAAATACTAAATGATAATTTTTTGAAATTATTAAATGCAATCAAAAAGAATAAAAATTTATAAATTTAAATAAGTAATCATGGTAAATGCATTTTCTTAAATATTGAATAATACATATTTTTTAAAAATTTTAATTACAATTGTGGAAATAGATTTTTAACCTCCCCACAAATATAGAAATGAAAAATCTAAATAAATATATCATTATTTGTTAAGATCATAAAAAAAAAAATTAAATAATAATAATAATAATAAAATCTCAATCACAAAAATACTCGAATTTTGATAAATGAATTTCTCAACCATTCTTTTTTCCTTCAATAATAAATGACAATTCTACCTTTTTAAATTATTAATGAATGTAGAAGATTGATAGATGGATATTTTATAAAATAAAAAATATTAAATTTAATTAACTAATCATGATAAATGGGTCTCCATAAATGCTGAATAATAATTTATTTTTAATTATTGAATTTAATCAAGGAAACTAAATTTGGAAGGGCTTTCGGCTGGAAAATCTGAGCTGAGAGCATCTCCAATGCAATAGTGTTAATTGAACCTATGTGGCAATAACATTAACATTTTATAAAAAAAAAGTTTTCCAATGCATCAATGTTAATGTTATATATGTGATAATTTATTTTATTTATTTTTAGAAAAAATAAAGAGAGAGAAATAACATGATTGGATGATATATTTAAAATTAATTATAGACATTGTCAAGGGCAATGTCTATAATTTAACATTGCTCTTGACAATGTCAAGCATTTAATGTGCCACATAATCATTTTAATGTGCCACGTAATTATTTTTATGCCATGTGTCAATTTTTTCACTTTCAACATTTTTGCATTGGAGATGCTCTGAGGAGTTTGTACAATCTTTATGATCATTTCTTGATTCGTTTTCGATTTCGTTTATCGTCAGCTTGTGAGTGTTTGGATCAATCCCTTGTTTGATCAGTTTCTTTTTTAGGCTTGAGTTCTAAAAGTTTTTTTTATCTCATTATCTGTTCTTCCAGGCAATTGTGCTGCAATTAGAGCCCACCTGCCAAATTTTTGGGCCCAATGTCATGTTAAAAAATAAAAAATAAAATTACACTAAACCCCCTAGACTCTGCACATTTTGCACATTATTTCCAGATTCTCCTTTTTTTTTAAGCTGACATCCTAGGGGCAAAGTGAAATAATATCACAGTTCAGGGGGTGAAGTGCAAAGGAAAAAAGTTCTAGGGTAAATTTAAAAAAAGCTACATTGTTCGGGGGGCTTGGTGCAATTTTTTCTATGAAAAGAATATAAAAAAACGAAGCAAATGAAACGCTAAATTTGTTACTTTTTTTAGAAATCGCACCTTATCGAGGGGCAATATGTAATATAAACATAAAAGTCAGTGTGGTAGTTTCAATACATCAAAGGCTTATGCGTAATTTTAAAAGTTAACTAATTTTTCTTTTTCAAAATGTAAAATAAGCTTAACATTTGGGGTAACTTTTGTAATTACCCCACACTATAATTGAGAAAACCTGTTGCCAAGAGATTCATGTAGGCTTAGAATCAAATCCTCCTCTTCTTGTGAAAACATTCCCCTTTTAAGATCGGGCCTCAAGTAATTAATCCATCTCAGCCTACAACTCTTTCCACATCTTTGCAGCCCTACAAGTTTCATCTCCATTTTCATATTTTACAGCAAGAAAAAAAGGTTTAATTATAAACTCACCCTGAGTTTTTGCCAAATTAGAAAAGGACCCAATACTTTCAAGAAAATTACAAATACCCACATTAACATTTGTTATCTCTAACAAATTGCACCTCAATGAGGGGATATTCATAATTTCTTTTTCGTAATTCGACTAAACCTCGGGGTGGTTTTTGTAATTAACCAAAATAATGTGATTCAAACAAAATGTGGAAAAAAAAAAAACACCTGCTAACTTAGGCACAGAGCTCCAGCAACCAACACCAAATCTTGTAATGTAATTGTAAAGCTTTTCATCTTCTTCTGGTGACCATAAACCTTTTCTCATCTTCTGCTTCACACAGCCCGAATTTCGACCCATTCGTCAATTTTCTTCTTTTTAATTATTATTTTATTACAATCAAGATAACAATTCTTATTTATTAATTTTTTTTTGTTTTTTGGCTCAAATGTTGCTACACAATGTAGTCAAGAACCAAAACATGTTCAAGAACTATATATATATATATATATATATATATATATATATATATATATTTATTACAAAAATTAATAATAAGAAACTGAGGGAAAATATTTTCTTTTGGGGAAATGCATGGCTTTTTCAAGAGATAAAATATTTTCTTTTGGGGAAATGCATGACCAAAATGCATGGCTTTTTCTTGCCTTTATAAAAGCAAGAAAGGTGAAGTATTATCCATATCCGGAATTCATCCAACATATACCAACAATGCCGATTGTTAAGAAATCAACATATTGTGTAGCCATGCATCAAAATCCTTGTTAGCACTTGATCATAGTCTTCATCCTCCTACATCAAATATCGACAACAAAAATAATTAACATGATCTCATCCATTGGTAACAGAATTAAACAATTCAAATACATAGCTTATAACTCCACTGCCATCCTCATTTTCATCATGAACCTCAAACTTGGACTTCTCAGACTCATCCTCATCACCTCCAGCCTATCATTACGGTAAAAACACTTGTGTGAGTTGAATATACAATGACATTACAACCATGACATGATTATTATAGAAAAAGATGTTACTACAGGTAATAATAAATGAATCATATAACATTTTTATCTCATTGAACCTATATATCCGAATCTAATGTGCCAACTCACTCCCATCATTGAACATTTTCTCTCTCATAAACCAACCAACTCCATTCCCATTTGATAATATATAATCTAATCTATGTTGTGAAATCCTGGAAGAAGCGAAGTGATGAAACGAAGGAGAAAAAGGACAAAAGATAACCATAAAAACCAATGATGCTACCAACTTAAACTCTCAAGATATAACATAACAAATTAATCAAATTACCCTAATTGAAATTTCTAAATCACCCTAATCGAACTACATCACGAACAACACCATAACCAACAAAACAGCATACAAAAAGCATCATCCCACAAGATTTATATACCTGACTGACAACCTGGAGCTTGTAGAAAATCGAGGCATTATCCACTTTGAGCTCGAACCCGGGAAGCGCGTGCACATATATCGAGTACTTATTGACATCCTGTCCACTAAAGAACCTCTCCCACAACGGCAACATGAGCAAGGGCCCACTCGTCAGGAACATAAACGCCACCCTCGGCACTCTCCTGAAAGGCAACTCTTCCTTTTAGGGCACGAATGAGGCCCTCCAAAATAACTCATCGTCCATCAATCGGTGGTTCAAATTTCTCAGCCCGATAAAACTGTCCATGGTCAGACAATTGTCCCCTTGGTAGTTTACCATCATCCTCTGCCCATTGTGGCTAAACTGCCCGGTATCGAAATATACATGCTTGAACAATTTTCTACATTTCACCGAGATCTGCATGCTCAAACCATATCTGCAACTAATCTTCAAAATAATAATTTATAAATTCCCACAAATCAATCAATCTGTAATAAATAAATTTCACAAATTTATGCCAATTTTTCCCAGGATAAATTATGTAAAAATAATCAAATAATTAGATAAATTAGAACAGATAATATAAATTGAATAGCATCCAGATGTAGTAATTTGAAAAGGCAAAAACGACACATGTCATCCAAATCCAAATCCAAATTATCTGGATTTGTATAGCTTGTATATATTATACGGAGGATGTAAGAGAATCTGTAGAAAAAAAACATGCGATATATAGACTGATCAAAAGAAATAGACAGATCAAAAGAAAAAAAAAAACCACTGAGAGTCCAGATCCAAATAAATATATCGATTCAATCTGTCAAAAAAATACATGCCAGAATTAGCGACTGAACGAAACAAAAATTCAAAAAAAATCGAAAGTCAAGAGGGAAAAACACTCGATCTATCAAAAAAAAAATGCAATAAATAGGACTTACCTCAGTTCGGAGAAGAAAATAGATGGGAGCGCCGAGATTTCCCAACTGGAATTAGGGTTTGGAGCGCCGAATCCCAACCGGGCTATCTGGTGTTCACCAGATGCTGACAACGGGTCATGTCAGAGAGTGTCGCTCACCTCTAACCACCGGCGCTGCTGGTCATGAAGGCTYCCTAGTCGGATTTGAGCGGCGATGATGTCGGATCTGGCCATTGCGATCTAAACAAATCTAAGAACATAAAATAAATTGAATAACTGAGGAGGCAGAAATTAATTGTTTTGGCCGAAGGTTAGGTTTCGTCTGTTCAAACCATTGGCTAGGTTTTTGTCTAAATCGTTGGCGAATGAAAAAAGAGGACAAACATCAGTGTAGACATTTAAGGGAAAAAAGAGGAAGATTCATTTCTTTTACTTCTGGGTAAGTCTAGGATGGAGAAAACGGCGGACAAAAAATAAGCGAGAGAAAAAATGGGAGTTAAAGAAACCCTAAAAAAAAAAAAGCTCTATTTTATACCTAGGCTTTTTTTTTTTTATAAAAGGAAGGAATATTGACAAATTAAACATGAATTTGCCACATCAGATTTAAAAAAATAAGAAGATGACACTTGGAAAATTGAATTCATATCAAGTTGACACCTAAGCTAGGTGTTTAA
>BMAC01000665.1:450668-524158 GCA_014905375.1 Phtheirospermum japonicum
GGTTGCTTGTCCTCAAGCAAAACTAACGTAAAATTTACAAAACTACCCCCGACCAATCCTAACTAATGCACAAAATAAATTCGAGACGTCGTACGCTACGTTGCGTCGTCCCGACGCATCCGACTCTCGACCAAAAGGAGCCGGCTATGGAGGCCGCGGAAAGCTCGGTCGTTTCTTGCCTGCCCCTCGTCGAGCCGGTCGAAACGGGTGTTGAGCTGGTCGAAACATGAAAACACGGTCTGTTGGAAATCGTTCCAACCCATCTCGGGACCCGAGCCGGTGCTCGGGCCTCCGTACTGCGGGAATACCGCTTGGCTCGTGCTCGCTCTGTGATGCGCGCCCGAACCGGTGTTCGAGACGTCATCGGCCTCGCCTTGTTCATTCTTCCGGTGGCGTTGGCATCTAGGATTTGGGTTTGCCGGGTTCGTCGGGACTCTCGGCATTTTGAACGCCAACTCCATAAGATCGACGCTTGTCATGTTGGCCGCCTCGGCCTCAAACCCGAAGTAGCGGGCAAGAACGGTGATCATCGGCCCCATGCCGACTCGGGCAATGCTTCCTCCCCTCATCTTCCGAATCCCTCGAATCTGCCCTCGGATCAATGGGAAAAATGGGAGCGGATGTCCATTGCATAGGCACCAAAGCACGTAAATCTCGTGCTGAGTGAGGTTGGTGCTTTCGTGCTTGCCCATCAGGACGTGGGCAAAGAATTTGTAAGCCTCAAGCAGTGCCAAGTCGACGATCGGCGAAGCCGAGTATCGATCCCGGGTACCACGTCCGGCCGTGATACTCCCCCAAAACTTATCCGCATGAAACCACTCAACTGCGTGTACGAGTACTGTTGGCAGTTAAGCCCGAGAACCTCTTGGAGCACCCCCTGATCGATTCGGTGCTCAATTCCCCTAAAACGGACATTAAAACCCCCGTCATTGGTCTCCTGGTATGAGGTGAAGAACTCGAGAACTAGCTCCCGATAAGCCGGTGCCAGGAAAGACGCAAACATTCGGCCGTTCATCGCGTCGATGTAATGGAGTAGTCGGGTGCCGAACCGGTCAAAGTCCCCGTTCGCCACCCATTCGTCCAAACGCTCGATATTGATAAAGCGTGGGGTAGCGAAATGTCGCTGGGACAGATTTTGAAAAAGCTCCCCCTCGTATGTGAAGTAGATGGGGAAGGGGGCACCGTAAGCTCCGGCGATATTGGGGTATTGGGGAAGGTTGAAAATTTCATCATCGAAGTGGCCGTCCATTGGTAAAAAGGGGGAAGTATGAACGAAAGTGGACGGATTTTGTAGTGGAGGGTTCTAAGAATTGAAAGGAACGAACGAGAATGGAAAAATGGGAAAAATTCAAATCAAATGCTCACTGGGGCATTTCGTCGAACACTTGGTGGGCAAGCTTTTTGATGAATAAAATATCCATTTTGAAGCCCTTCTCAATGTATCCCCTATCTATGATAAAATAGAATCCTGGGTCGCGAACATGAGTCAGTTCCTTTCCTCCCATTCCAGATCGGCCCGAATGGCCCTTTCCAGTAGCTCAGTAACTAAGCTAAGAGTTGACAAATGATTAATACGTCTTTGCTTCGCTCTCTAGACTTACCGTCCGTCACGGGACCGCCTATGGCCTGGTCAATAAAATCAAACAAAAATGGCTCCCAATTCCTACCCAAACACACAACCAACAATTACAAAGTTCCCCAAGAGATCGTATAAGCGAAGTACCTTGAAAATTTGGTTCAAAAATGGAACGAAAAACCGAGCTATTCCCAAGGAGGTTTTGAATTGAGAAAGGTAGAGAATGACGAAAATTCCCGCGCAAATACGGGATGTGGAAGGAAGTTGTCGCTGGTTGTCGATCGACTCAAACTCTCATTTTTTTTTAATATTTTCCCTTTTTTTTTATATTTCGGCACTCTTTTGTTTGCTCGGTCGACTGAATGTGAGGGAGAGGGCGAAATCGACTGCTATATAAAAGGTCCGCAGGGCTCTGGGCAGTCCGGGCAGTCGATCGACTGCCCTCCTCGGTTGATCGACTGCAGTCGATCGACTGCCGACAGTCGATCGACTGATGTTGTCAAAACCTTGAAAATTTCTGGAATCCAGTCGATTTTGCCGTGTCGGTCGATCGACTGGCTGTTGATTCGCATGTTCCCAGTCGATCGACTGATTTACCAAAAAGCTTGAAAAACTCTGGAATCCAATCGATTTGAACCTGTCCGTCGAGTGGGCAGTCGGTCGACTGCATACCAGTCGATCGACTCGGTAACCAGTCGATCAACTGCATTCCAGCAGCCAAACTCCATTCTAGCAGCCAAACTGCATTCCGGCTAACCATAACCGCCGATTAATCATTTTTTTAGATAAAAAAATCCAGTGACCAGTCGATCAACTTGTTTGTAGTCGATCGACTGGTCACTAAAAATAGCCGTTGAAGATCAACGACTGAGATCAACTAGCTGTTGATGATCAACGGCCGAAATTTGAATGAAAAATAGTCGTTGCTGGTTAACCGCAGTTAATCGGGCTAACCGCCGGTCTAACCGAACCGGTTAACGGCTAGTTTTTTAATTTTTATTTTTTAACACATTTTGACACCTATAAATACCCCCACTCCCCAACACCAAATCTCACACCAATTCATCTCTACTTATTGTTCTTCCTCTATTATATTTTCAAGTTTCAAGTCAAGTAATATTCTTAATTCTCTTTTATAATATAACTATGGGAAGCTATTCTCGTAATGTCAATACCAACACTCCAACCTCTTCTTGTCGAGGTCGAGGATCTCGATGACAATCTTCGGCCATTGCCGGAGATTATGTTCCGACGAGATGACGGCGGAGGAAGTTGAGAACCTATATAATCAAGTCAACTTCGACTCGCAAAATCAAACCAATTTTGAAGAGGATTTACCTAGCTCCGACGAATCCGAATCGCCGGCCACCGTCAATTTAGATGAAGATGAGGAGGGAGCGGATGATATGCCACCGCCTCAATCGAAACCGAGGGAATTTGTTTCTCCCATCTTCCGATTTCATTTCACAAGAAAGACGATCAACGGTGAATCTCGAGCGCAATGCAATTATTGCTTGACTCATTACGCCTTTGGTTCTAAAAATAATAGAGGCTACGGGTCACTTAAATACCACATGGAGAAGAAGCATCCCGACAAGTATGGCGTGGAAATCTTTCAAACACAACTAGACTTCTCATCTTCATCTACCGCCCGCGTCGGGACCGGCGGCCAAGGTACGAGTTCTTCTAGTTTTTTTAAATATACCGAAAGTGGTCATAGAAAGTTTCTTGCAAAATTTGTTTCCATTTTGAGTCTTCCTTTTAATCATGTGCATAGTAAATTATACTAGGAGTGCATTTAATCCATATAGCACTAGGATTTCACGAAATAAATTGACTCGCGATATTGAAAAAATGGCCGGTGAGTATAAATTGAATTTGATTTCACTATTTGATAGTTTGCCTCATAGTGTCTCTATATGTTTGGATATTTGGACGTATTCCTTTCATAATCATAATTATATGAGAATTACTTGCCATTGGATTGATAATTCTTGGACTTTGCAAAAACTTTTAATTGCATATAGAAAGTTTGATAGTCAGCATACGACGGTGAATTTTTCACGCAAAATAGCCACTGTATTGTCCGAGTATCATTTAGTTAACAAAATGTTTTCTTTTTCATTTGATTATGCCGCCGCTAATACGACTAATTTAAATATGTTAAAAGCTTTTTGTAAACCCGCTATTGGTGGCAAATTTTTTCATGTTAGATGCATTTGTCATATTTTGAATTTATGTGTTTAAGATGGTTTAAATCTTTTTAAATCTAAAATTCAATCGATTAGGAGTGCTATATATTATCTACGTTCCCATGATTCACTTCAAAAAAAAAAAAATGGCAAAAATTTTGCCGAACCAATGATTTGCATCCAAAAAAACTTTCAAACGATGTGTCAAGTCGTTGGAACTCTACTTATAAATTTCTTTATGATTCTTATCAATATAGAGATGCATTGTGTTCATTTTTTGGTAATCAAGATGTCGATTTCATTTTGATTTTGCATAAGTGGAATGATTATAATAATATGATGTCCCTTTTAAAAACCTTTAATGGCGCCACCGTGACTTTATCCAGTGTTTATTATCCTACCTCTTCACTACTTGTTGATCAATGTATTCAAATTGTACTTGTTAGCACTACTTTACTCGATAACTCTGAATTAGGCGAATGTATTGCTAGTATGTTGAGTAAATGTGTCAAATATTTTCTGTACATTCTTGACGTTTTTTTGATTGCAAAAATTTTAGACCCGGATTATCGGATGGAGGGTTTACAAAATTTACTTAAATATTATTACGATGCATTAGGACCTTTTTAGAAGCTTCAAATATTGAAATTCCTAGCCCTCTTAGTGTTGCTCACCAAGTACACCAATCTTGAATTCAACTTTTTAAAGATTATAATCAATCTTCATCTTCTAGTGATGTTAATGTGTGACCTTCCCCTTCTCCCACCACTTCTAATACAAGACCCAATGACCCTCGACAAGCTCTACCCATATATGAGGATAATTGAGGATACTAAGCGAAAACGGCAAAGGGCTAGTGCTAGTCGATCAATGGAATTAGACAGTTATTTAGGGGCTTTTGAACCGACTTCGGTTCCAAAAAAGCCCGATAGTATTACTAATGATCTTGTGCAGTTTTGGTCGAAAGTGGCCAGTATTCTTCCTACACTCTCTAGGATTTCCAAGGAAGTTCTTGCCGTTCCTGTTTCAACAGTTTTTGTTGAACAGACCTTCAGCACGGGAGGCTATATGTTAGATGAGCATCGGTCTAACTTAACACCTAAAAATCTTAAAAATAAAATGTTGATGAACGATTGGGTGAAAGCCGAATCGCGAGAACAAGAAATGCAATTGGATGAAGGTTAAGAGAGTGACTATTACGATACCACTTCGGAAAGCAACGACAACGACGAACAAGTAAGTAGGTAAGTGAGGTAAGTATAAGAACTATGTGGACTTTGATTCCTTTTCGAGGATACGTAGGCAATTTAATTCTAATATTAAAAGTTAAAATTTAATTTTAATTTATAATATTAGAATTAAAATCAAGTCCTTTTTTTAACTTATTTTTTTCAAAAAAAAAAAAAATTGAACTACGTGGGCTTTGATTCCTTTACGAGGATACGTAGACAAGTTAATTCTAATATTAAAAGTTAAATTTCTAATTTCTAATATTAGAATTAAAATCAAGTCCTTTTTTTAAAACTTATTTTTTCCAAGAAAAAAAAAACGTTATGCAGTCGATCGACTGCTTTTCTGTTGATCGACAAAGGTGCAGTTGTAACATCCATAACACTATTTATTTATTTAATTATCATCATGCATTAAAAATATAATTCTAGTCCCAAGCTCGTCGCCATAATACGACTTCTATTTTAATTTTAAATTAATCTAAGAATGCTATTTAAATGAATTTATAGTTCGATTTCAAATAAAATTATATTATCAATTTCTAAGAAAATATTATAATTATTTAGTAATGTAATTATTTATTTAAATTACTATTGAGTCGCCTATGAAATAATTTCGACTTCTAAAATTATTATAATTTATATTATAGTTATTTTAATAATTGGGTTGTCAACGGAGTTAATTGTTTTAAAACTTAAGTCGTTTATTGGGTCGATTATTTATTTTGGATTTGGAAACGAGCCCATTAGCTAGCCCGAGTCCACTAAACCTTAGCCCTAGCTTTCCAAAAATAAACTCTTGTTTGGTTTATAAACCAACACAAACCATCTGCAGTTTTTTTTTTTCTTATTTTTGACAATTCTGCAAAACCAGCCGCAAGCATCAGGTAAACACCTCTTCTGTTATTCCCATTTTTTTTTCTTTTCTTGAACACAGCCGAAATCAAAGTTTTCGGCAGCCATCGTAATCGGATCGGCTTGCCGATTTCCAATCACCCCGGCCACCGTTCCAAACCAAACAGCAGCACCATCGCCACGCCTACTGCCGAAGCGCTGGCACACGGCACCGTCCAACCCAACTACGGCCAAACCACGGCCAATCCTAACCCGACACCAGCCAAAGCATCAATCGTCGCCAACCATCCCGGCCACGAATCCCAACCCATCACCCCTGCCAACATCACAGAAAACTACAGCCGCGGCCCGATCAAAACCCGTACACCAACTCGCTCGAACAACCTCGACAACAACCCGAACACATCCCAACAAACCCCCACGGCAAACCATCCGAATCGCCAACACCAAACGAACTCCCGACGATTCCAGGCCCGAAACCAAACCGTCCGAAACCACAACCAAACCACGGCCAAGCCGGAAAAACCCGCAACCAAAACCTACACTTCCGTCACCAACCCGAAACCAACCAAAACGACCCGAAACCCACAGACCCAACCAGTCGCCTGCCCTCGCCGAGTCGCCGCCCGCTTTCCGTCAAACGCCGCACGCCCAAGCCGGAAAGGGAGGCTGGCCCGTCCAGCATCCTCCGTTTCAAATCGCCACCCAGCCGACCCCGGAGCCACCCCCACGTCGTGTTGCGGTCGCCGTTCGCCGAACCACCGCCGTGGATGAATCGGAGGCGGAGGTCCTCGCCAGCAGCCAATTCAGAAATTGGGGGAGGAGGCGTCCGATGGGGCCTGAAAGCCGTCGCCACGCCGGTTGCTCTACACGGCCGCCGGTGATACGCCGAATTCTGAAATTGGGGAAGAAAGCCGTTGCCGTCCGTTTCGCCGTGCTGTCGCCAACAATCGCCGCCCTTATTGGCGTCACCTGCGTCCAGTCATCCGAGGAGGCCGTTATGCCTTGAACCGCCGCCCAATTTTGCCGTCGCCATCGAGTCGGTCGGTGTGGATCTGCGCCAGTTTCTGGACGGAGAAGGAATCTCGCCCGAGCCCCCAAAGAGAGAGAGAGAGAGACGGCTACGTCTGAGCGCCGCCTCGCCGGTTGCTGCACACCTCGCCGCCCAATTTTGCTAATTGTTGAGCCATTTTCCGCGAGAAGGAGAGGAAGGAGGAGACGGCCGAGTCTGAAATTGGGAGAGAAAGGAAAAAGGAGGGAGAAGGAGACGGGTTTGAGGAGTAAAAGGGCTGGGTCCTCCTCATATATCCAGCCCATTTTRCAAATTTCCAGAATTGACCCCCCAGCTTCCTAACCCTGTTCAATTGAACCCTCAGATGTCCAATAACCCCAATCCAGCCCCAAAATATATTTTAAAACTGCAATCTAGTCCTTTTTTTTATTATTATTGCTATTATATTATTATTATTATTATTAACATTATTATTATTATTATTATTATTATTACTATTATTATTATTATCATTAATATTGTATTATTATTACTATTATCATTATTATTACTATTTTAAATATGAAAAAATACTAATTAAATATATTTTTCTAATTTATTAGGCGACGAGCATTAAGAGGACTTAGGATTTCAACTACGTGCATATCACTCGACTTTCCACGACATTTTTATGAGGTAGGGACCACTGACTTGCCTATGTTAAATTTTATGTACTCAAATTTATGTTCTATGTGTATCATGCAATTCTATATTTCCAAAAACTAATATAGCCGTAGACCAAAAGTGTCTATGACCGGGGAAAAGGGTCATCGGGTTTATCCCGGCGTGCTATAACCACGAATTAAAACCAGAGACCAAATGTGTCTGTGACCGGGGAAAAGGGTCATCGGGTATATCTCGGCGCGTTTTAGCTYCAGTCAACTTATTTTCTACGATAAAACTATGAATTCTATGGTCATTTGTGCTATTTTTGAGTTGTATGATTTTGCATTGGTTAAGTCGGTGTAACTATTGAGTACGTTGAGCTCATCCCAAATCAACGATATTTTTTTTCAGGTATAAACGAGGATGTCGATCGGATGGGAGACGAGTAGAGGAATAAAAATGTTGATGTTGGTATTGTGTTTCCAAACTTGTTTCATTGTTTTAAATAAAAGTTGAACTAGACATAAAAACGCGTTTTAACTATAAATTTCGTTTGATGGTGATTTGGTTATTTATATTATGATTATTTCCGCTGCGTAAAGTTTGAAAGTCTTGACATTTATTGTGACGCCAAGGTTTCGTCATATTTTTCTTAAATATAAATCCTATTTTGACTAAAGTGAAATCGGGGCGTTACAGCAGTCGATCGACTGCCTTCGCAAAACCAAAACTTACTGTCCTTCTGTCGATCCAGCAGTCAATCAACTACTTTCCTTTAAAAAAAAAATAAGAACCGACGGTTAACCGCCGGTTCTGTTAACCGGTTTAACCGTAACCTTAACCGGTTCTTAGCCGGTTAGGTTACGGTTAGTGTTGTTAACCGATTTAACCATAATCTTAATCGGTTCTCAGTCGGTTAGGTTACGGTTAGTGTTGAACCGGTTAATTAACCAGCCGGTTATTAACCGGTTCAACCCCACTACACACGACAACAATTACGGATGTTCCTCAGGCCTCATCTGTTTATGCTGATGGGATGGGATAGTGAGTTATATCTCAGTATTTTTTTTTGTTTGCTTGAATAGCTAGAATCCCACAATTGCTTGATAACTCGATCCCGCGATGGAAGGCCGAATATATTTTTCTCCAATGTTCACTATATGATATTACCCCATGTCACGCCCCAATTTTGAAAAATATAAATTTTGATTCTTTATAAATAAAACTTCCAAAAACAAGGGCATGAGTTTTCAATAAATCACAATCACAATAAAAACTGAGCGGAAGCGTAATTAAAATATGAACATTTATTTAAAGAGAAGGGATTTACTTGATGAATCAAAATAGCAGCAACTTGACTGTTCACGAACTCTTAAACGGAAACACAAGTCTCACACTTTATTTTAAATCTGACATAAAATTAAGATACCGATTCATGTAAAGGATAATAAAATAACATCGAAAATAACATCTTCGCATCCACCATCTCGTACCACATCCAACTCCTCAACCTGAAAAGTTTGATAAAAATGGGTGTGAGCTTTCAACTCGCTCCGTGAAGATTCGTTTGTCAATATTAAACACTAATCATACAAACCATAAATGAATAGATACAACACATTGTCAGTCGTTCATAGATGTTGGCCAACCATAGATTTAGCTTGAAAGCTACTGTTGTTTTATCTCGAAAGCTACTATGGAATGTTGCATTGAGACATAGATAATTCATACAATTGCATTTAACATAGACAAACATAGAAATGTTCATAAATGTTAAAAAGAAATCATATAAACCATAAACGAATGGCTACAACACACTGTCTGTTGTTTTAGCTTGAATACTACGGAATGTTGCATTGAGACCTAGATAATTCATATAATTGCATTTAATATAGACAAACATATAGTTTTGAAAAAAGATTAGAATCACCCACCTTTGAATGTAGTTTCGTAAAGATGCGAAAGTAGATGCTCGTGCTTGAAAAATCCTAGGTTTGAGAACCCTCCACTAGTGGAAAAACAGTGATTAGAGGCGGTTTTAAACAGCCTTTAGAGGTAGTTTTGAACGGCTCTAATCAAGGCGCCGCAAATATTTACCGTTATCCGGGCAGCGATTTAAACCGTCGCAAAAAAGAGAACTCGGGCGGCGTTCTTTAAAAAACCGCCGCCTATAGTCTTTATAGTTGCTTTTGAATCGCCCGTAATTCATTAATTGAATGCCTGGTCAGGAAATTTAAATAAGAAGGTCGATAGGGATGTTTTTATAAAGTTCATGAAGTTGAAAGGGTGAAAATAAGGTAATTTGAAAGTTCTATGAGCTGGAATGGAGTTTTTATAAGTATGGGGGCTGGATTTGTGGTTTTGAGTAAATTGGTGGCTCAATTGAATGATTTGAAGACTTTTGAGGTCAATTGGTAATATATTGGAAATAGCTTGGTATAAAATAGAAAACCCAGACCTTAATCTCCCAGAACTCATTTTCTCCTTTCTTCCCAGTTCATCAACCCCGAATCCTCAATTCCAGAAATTCGTCGATGGCCCAGCTCAGTCGACTAGCAACTCGGCGACTGAGTGGATGCGTTTGAAATCCGGCGGTGGCAGCGTGATGGCACGCTACCGTGACTGTGTACGGACTGGAGAAAGGCGGCAACAACGATGGGGATCCGACATCAAGGGGTCCTGTACTAATTACTGGTAACGGCGATGGGGACGAGGTGAGCACCGCACGTGGGGGACTGGAAGCGGCGACGCTAAAGTGTGGCCCCGGTGGTGATGGCGTTCGGCGGCTGTGAGCCGGAGGCGACGGCTCAAGAGGCTGCTTCCGACGACCAAATTTCCTCACCTCCTTTAACTCATCGACGGTGGCCAGTTGATAAGAATTCGGCAGCAGCGGCGGCAGCAACCCACAGTGGCCAAAGGCCTGGCCAACTATGGTGGTGGTGATGGGATTGGTTTGGAAGGCGCTGACTTTTGATTTCGGCAGCCGTGGCGGCTTTCCACTTGTTAGAGTAGAGTGTCCGACGTTACAATTAAATTGGATTTCATTCTACTTGTATAATGATTTTATTAGAATTATATTAATGAAGGCAACTTTCTTTATCTTATGTTTTCGCTTTTGTTATAATTGCACGTATGATAAAGTCCTTAGACCAATTTAAACTATGGGATATGGTTGCGCATACGATGGCAATCATGGAACATGTCTCTAAGGTTTCGGTCTTAAACTCGTTCCAAGTCAATGGGCTTTTCGAGATAGGACATTGAATAGTCCGGTAAGACTTGCACATATGATGCATGCTTGTAAGACAAGGATGTTGCATTCCATTAACATCAGCGTTGTGACGCGAATGCATATATGTGGGTGCTTGTTGGAGAATAAGTTCATTGAACATGATCTGATGGAAATTCTTAACTGGAAGATTTGTTTGTCGAATAAGAATTTCCATATTGCAATAATACATGATTAGTCTTTGACTTGAGGTACGATGGTAGCCTTGTGCACATCGTGCAATACTTAGATTTATCTTTTGATTGCCTGACAATCGTAAAAAGGGGTATTCTGGGTATTGTATCGATGTGCATGGAGGTTTGTCTGTAGCCAACATAGAATTCGACACTTGTCTATGGACAAGAGAGTATCCTGTGAATTTTCATAGTTTGTGATTCAAAGACCTTGGTCAGGGCACGATAAATATTGATTCATAAATGAATTACTTAAACTTGAAATGAAATCACAGTTATTAAATCAATTGGGTTTCGACTTATAAATCCATGCCCAAGATTTAATCGGGAAACTAGTTGTCGAAAGGATCGTACATGTATGGACTTGCAATTGAAATAGGTTTACTCGCTATTCCACCTAACACTGGGTAATCATGCTACTTGCTAGATGTTGTCATGATTTGTAGGTTCTTGAAATTAAAGAGTTAATTTTAAGAGAGTTAATTAATTGAATTAATTAATATAATAAATTGTTATTTACAAACTTATAAAAGTTATAAGCCTACTGCTAGTGTTAGTCGTGAACCTAAAAAGGTCACACATAATTTTGGTTGTTGACATTTCAAGATTGATAAGTCCAATTGTTGGAATAATTAATTAATTTAGATTAATTAAATGAGATTTTATTTTAATTCAATTGTTGGATTAAATATTTAATTATATATTTGATTTGATTATGTAATTAAATCTAATTTGATTAGAAATCTCAATTAAAGGAATATATTAAATTAGTCAATTGGATTAATTAATTTAAATTCATGGAATTAATTAATTAATTGAATCAATTAATTAGTTGGATTCTAAATTCAAGTCCATGTAATTTTCTAGTAGACCCTAATTGTAGAAGCCCACTAGAATGATTGAAGACTTTAAAAAAAATAAATAAATATATATATATATATATATATATATATATATATAATTATTTATTTATTTATATTAATTAGTTAATTAAGGTTAGACCTAATCTTAACCTAACTAATCTAATCTAATATATATATATATATAAGAAAGAAAAGAAGAGCGCCGCATTTCTAGTCTGCATCATTCCAACAAAAAAAAAAAAAAAAGGGTTTGATACCTTTTAAATGAAAAAGGAAAAAACCTGCGTCCTTTTCTTGTGAAAACAAAGAAAGAAAAATTCCTTTTCTTTTATATATATTTAAGTCTTCAATTGTAGATGAAAATTAATTAATAATTTTTCATTTACAATAATTAATCTTCAATCAATTGTTGATTGTTGGATTAATAGTTTATTCCTTTAGTCAATTTGAAAACGGAATGATTCTACTAGCGAAAGATTTTTCCGGTGTCGCAATCAAAAGGTGGACTCGATTAGAGGGGATACACTTGGACTTCTACAGCGAGAAGTTTTGGTGTTAGCCACTTAGCCGGGAATTGATTCCCTCTCCATCGTCGCTCGAAGAAATCAATTGAGAGGTATTAATTTATTTAATTTTATAAAAATCAATATTTGTATTCGATACATAATAATGAAAATAACGATCGTTAAAATCGCTTAGAAATCTACGGGGCTTAGTATATATATTTGACATATATATTTATTTTAATAATTTAAAAATTTTAAATTCCGCTACGTAGGCCCCGTACGATTATAGCGAACCCAAAACCACTACCAGGAGATGGATTGTTACGCGGTGGCATTGAAGTGGCACCGGTGGGAAACTGAAATGGCGCGAGCATCGTAGGGGTCCGAGAGTGGCGATGGGGTCTTGTTTTGGTTTGGTTTTGGGATGGTTTCGCATTTGGTGGCTATCGATTATGGCGACGGTCGGGTTTGGGTGGTGGGATTTCCGGTAGTTTGCAGTGCGGTTGAAAAGACGATCGGGTTTGGTTTGGAAACTAGTAGTTGTTGGGATTGAAACCGGTGGTGGCCGATTGGTGGCGATCCGGGCATTTTTGAATCGGGTCGTGGGTTTGGATTTTGGAAGAAATCTGCAGCTGCCTAAAACCTCTCCCAGCGGCCGATCGGGCAGCCAAATCCTCTCCGGTGTCAGCGTGGTGGTGGCAGGCATTGCAGAGTAGAGCGGTGGGTGGTGGTTTGCTATTGCTGTTCGGGCAGGTTGGCGCATGGACCTGGAATAGATCGGGAAAATGTGGCGTTGGGGATGGTGACTGGAAATCAAACGATTTCTTTAGGATTTTGGTAAAATCTGCAGCCGTAAAAAATGAATTTTGATGATGAATTGTTGTTTTTTGAAAATCTTAAAAAAATTGTGATGAAACTTTGGAGGTGGTTCGGGTTTTCTTTAAAAACCAGAGGTGGACGTATTTTTGGAAAGTTAGGATTGTAGTTTTGGTGAAACCAGATTAAGTTGTTGGGTTTTAATGGACTGAGCTTTGGTAAAATAAAATGAATAATGTAATTAGATTTGAATAATAGGCTTTAGTGGACTTAAAATAATAGAATATAATAAAAAAAAAATTGGATTTAACATAATAAGAAAATAAAAATTTGGGCGTTACACCCCACTACTCTTTGAAAAACACGCACTTTGACCTTATTACCTAGAGGTCAATGGATAATCACAGTAGAACCAAAATATATACCTCCCTCTCTCATCCCCAAGTTGCATCAACCATAGATTCAAGCCACTCTCACTTGTGGAATAGATATATTTCCATTGTCGATCTCTTGCTGCAAATCTTTGGGATCCTCTCCATCCATGGTGCACCTAATGGACACGCACTCCTCAAGAATTTTATTGTCGTTGTTCTTGATGTTCTTCAACTTTTTACGATCGTGCTCCAGCTCCTTGAGCGCCTTAATGACCAGAGCGGCGGCGGAGGGGATGATGTGACCTTGGCATGACGTTTCTGGATAGTGACACGTCTTTATTCAAGTCCTTAACCCTTTCTTGGCGGTGTCCTCATCGATTTTCTTCAAGGAGAGTGGTGAATCAATTTTCTGCGTGTGCATCAAAAGGGAACATACCTTACATTGAACTTGAATATTTTGATTGTAGTGTTGATAGTTTATTTGACGCATTTTTTCTAATTATATGTATAACTCACCATAATTAAACTTTTAGGGATTTTAGGTCAAGGATAATTTTTTTTATGGTTATATATATTCACCAGGCGAAGCCTCGATAGGAAGTGTGTATGTTCCAATTTGCTAGAGTTTTACTTCATTTGTAGGTGTTGAAAATGTGTGTGTAGTTTTTTTATTTTTGTTTTAGTCATGATTATTCGGTTTGACAGGAGTCCATATACGTGCAACCTATGTACGTAATTCGAATACATGAAAAACTCACTTTTTTGAATTATTTACCGTTGTTACATGATATTTGATAAAATATCATGTAAAGCTATTCGTTGCTACGGTTTGGAAACAATATGTGTGAAGTAGACCTGAACTAGCAAAGAAGATAAATCTTTTAGCTGATATTGTTTATAGATAGAAAATTTAACAAAAATAATAGGTATTGTAAAATGCTCCACCTTGTGTATTTATGCCATATTACGCATGTTACCATGCGTTTATATTGGGGCTTTTTTCCCCTCTTGTTGTGTGATTAGAAAACTCGATTGCTCGTTTTCTTGATTCTCATCTTGCAGTTGTAGTTCTCTATGTGCTTGTTTCAGCCATTAATTTATGAGTTTCTCATCGTGTTTATTAAAAGTGTCAATCCATACTTGAATTATTAGTTTCTTTTGAATCGCTTGGCAGACACAAGGACCACCAAGGTACGTTGCGAAACTTTCTTGGAAACTCACTCCTTGTACCTAGGGACTGTTCAATAGCCAAAGCAGTATGGGAAAATCTGCTACCAACCACAACATTTTGGGAAGGCACTAGTTAACGGGAATGGATCAACTTGATTTATTGGAAAGTATAGTTCTTGCTCAGGTGGGATATTGGAGACTTATTTTTTACACCGTCGATTCATGTGCTATGGTACCTTCGAAATCAAGATATCCATGTAGAACTAAAGTTTTTTTACAGCCATTTTTCGATAGCTAGTGACACGAGTTGTAAAGATGCTTAATATGGTCGTTGCTTTTATTTTTTTGGTAACAAAGTCTGTGTATTTGATCAATTTTATTTAATATATCTTGATCTCATTCCCCCAAGAAAAATGAGTAAAAAATGTGAAGGTTATTATTGTTAATTTGTTGAACTATTCTTGCACTAATCCCAACATAACCAATGACTCAAAAATGTATTATCACAGCAGTACTATCCTTTAAATTAGTACTCCCTCCTGTTTTTTTTTTTAAGTGACGATTTAGAGATATGTACAAATATTAAGGAGATTGTTAAATACCATTCAAACCCCTCATTAATACTATCAGTCTCCATTTATTAAGTTTCATTTATATTTTTTTTTTCATGACTTTCCAGATTGCTTGTTCATCTCCTTAATTAATTCTTTAAATTGGCTAGTTTTCATATGACTACTGCTCTTTAAATTGGCTGTTACTAATTGAAAAATAAATACATACTAATTAAATAATATTAAATGACTTAATACGAAGAGACTTAATATGAGGGGTAATTTAGGAGAAAAATTACTATTATGCATTAAAAACTGAGAACGTCACTTAAATTGAAAAAAGAATGAAATACTCAAACGACACTTAAAAAAGATAGGAGGAGTATAAAATTGTCATATATAAAGGTAAACAAATTAGGCCTTAATGAATAAATGTGTGGGTCCAATCGAAACCTTAAAAAAAGACTTTTGAAGGAAAACACGTTCACATGGGTTTTGTGAAAATTCTGGGATGTGTACTTTCACCTCCATTATTTATTAACACCACAAAATTGTCCCACTTGCTTGAATAATTATGGTGTATATAATTATCCTTCAATTAATTACAATTTTAGTGACACATCATATTTCAAGAAACTTTCACCAACATATAGTATCGTTGAATCAATGAACGACCATATTACATCTTTGATTTCTACCAAAAAGCCGATATATCTCGATTCTTATACCATTTGCAAAAGGTCAACAAATCCATCAAATTAGAATGATGCATATACAACCAATTTCTCGAACACTTTGAAGTGTTTTGAAATACCAAATCACCTGTTGAAATTAAAACTTGGGGTTCCAGTTATGATAATTTGCAATATGGATCAATCTAAGGGTTTGTGTAATGGCACTAGGTTGATTATTGCACAACCTAGCAACTAGAGGTGTCCAGCGGTTTGTGCGAACCGGCCAAACCGCCGGTTCGAACTGGCGGTCAACGGTTCGGTTAACCGTTGACCACGGTTCGGTTACGGTTTGAGCATTTCTCAAACCGTGAACCGGCGGTTCAAACCGTTTTTTTTTTTTTTTTATTTTTTTATACATTTATAAATATTCATTTTCCAAGTCATTTTTTAACACCAAACTCATTCGATATTTTGAATTGGTGATCAATAAGAAAAATATTTTATCTTATAAGTAATGGTCACACGATCACGATGGAGATATTAATCATTTTTACAATTCAATAAATTGTGATAACTTATATCTTTCACCCTCTCTAAAGTAATACGAGGAAACTATATGTACTTTGATTTTAATGGTTAGGGAGTTACAATTTAATATATACGTTATTTCAATTGTTTAAAGTAACAATTTCAAATTTTAAGATTGAATATTTGAAAATTGTTAATTCTTTTTTAATTTATTAAAAATATTATTTCTATTTTCTCACTTAAATTCAAGATTTCAAATATTATAGTATAATTTTTTTATTTCAAATTCAAAATTTTAGATGATTAAGTTTCTTTTTAATTAATTCAAAATCTCAAATGATTAGTTCTATTTTCTCACTTAACCTCATATATAAATATATATATATATATATATTTAACTTCAAAATTTTCAAATATTCTAATTAAATTTTTTTATTTTAACTACAATATTTTAAATAGTTCAAGTTTATTTTTTTTATTTTGAATTAATTCAAAATGTTATAATATTTTATCACTTAACCTCAAGTATTTTTTTTAAACAAAACTTAAAATAAACATAGGAAAAAACCCCAAAATATTTGAATTTTAAAAGTAAAAAAAGAAAAAAACCAAACCGGTTCAAACCGGCCAACCGAACTATGGCCGAACCGTGAACCAGCGGTTCACAAACCACCACCAACCGGCCGGTTTCACGGTTCGGTTGTGGTTTGAGGCTTTTGACCAAACCAAACCGGCGGTTCGAACTGTTTGAACACGTCTACTAGCAACCATATTATCGAGTCTAAAAATTCTTTCAGGTAAGATTACAGGCATGAAAGTATTCATTCCAAGAATGGTCCTGAACCCTTCGAACAATGGTTTGCCCTTTAAGTTCCAATGACGGCAATTTTCACTTATTATTTGTTTTGCAATGAAAATAAATAAGAGTTAATGAAAAATACTATCGCGTGTATGTTTAAATTTACCTAAACTTTTTTTTGGTCATTGACAACTTTATGAGGCAATATCAAGAGTAAAAAGTAGATAATGATTGAAAATACTTTGTTGTAACAAATACGGTAAATATTTAAATAAATTTAATAATGTAGTTTATGGAAACTCTCCAGCATTTAAATTAAATAATATATTTCTATTATTGTTATATATATATTTTTTAAAGTATTATTTAAATATTTAGTATTTTAATGTGTGTGTGTATGTATATTTTGTTTCTATATTTCCCGTATATACACAAATATTGCGCTAGTAATTATATATTTAAAGGCAAAAACTATTGTGTACTAAAGAAAGACTTTTGTACATTTGTCATTCTTTTTGAATAAATTGTATACTTTTACGGTGAAATTTCAAATCAAAATAATGTAATCAATAATTTTATGTAAATTGTGAAATTTCACTATAAATACACACACACACACATTATATATATATATTGATTTATACATATTTGTGTGTGACTTTTGTGTGTTTTTATATTTTTTTTGTATATTATAGCGGGTCTTAGGTCGTATTTTCTCTCGTTTTTCTTTCTTTTAGTCTTTTTGTAGGTCGTGTTATTTTTATCCCGTTTAACACTTTTTTCTCTCGTCTTTTGTAAGTCTGCATTATATTTTGGTCTTCTTGTTCGTTTCAGTTTTCTGAGCAGAGACACGCATGTTCCTATGAGTTACGGTCAGTTCGGAATGATGAGAAACCAGACAATGACTCGTAAAGCTGTAGTCGGTCGACCAGCAATCGACGCGTCGTCGACACAGTGCCAATGCACGCCTCTCACCCACGTTGAAAGCCCTTGTCGATCGACCTGCCGAGGCATTTCGGCCACCGTCGATCGATGCAGCCCGTCGACGCGCCATCTACGGGGCTATTTTCCAGCTTCGGTGGTCAGACCATTTTGGCCATTTTAGGCAAAACGACTATTTTGACCCCACTTTCACCACTATATATATGTGTGTGTATGTATATATATATATATATATATATATATATATATATATATATATATATATATTCCATTTCTCATAATAACAAGCTTTTGAACCCACCTAGGGTTTAACAAGCCCAAATCTTTCTCTTGTTTTTTTCGTTCTTTCTTTCACTTTGAAGCATAGAACACCCAATAGATTAGCTTAGTTTGTTATCTTTATTTATAATTTGGAGAAGATCAATGTTCTTGAGGCAGCTATCTCTCTCATTTTTGGCTTGAAGATTCTTAGAACTTTTTAAATTTGGGTAATCTTTCATCATTGATCTATTGTATTTTTCTTTTTATTTTCTATGAATGTTGGAGCTATTGATTGTCTTGGGTATGGGTTTTAGTTTAATTGTTGAAAGTTACGTTTGATTTGTTATTTTCTAAGAATGTTTGGAGCTATCTTATTATTTTCTATGAGCGATTGATTCTTCCACTATCTCGGTGGAAGAATTGTTGAAAGTTACGTTTTATTTTCATTTGTTGTTTCCTCCATGCTTTTTATCTTTAATCGTGTTCTTGTTTGTTTTGTATTATTGTATTTCTTGATGATTCATGTTTAGAATTCATGGGTCTAGTGCCTAGATGAGTTTAGAACCATCAATTGGTATTGTTGGGTGTTTAATCTACAAGTTGGGATTGACAACCCCAACTCGTAGAATAAGTGTTCGATGAAATGCCAATTGATCGTGGAGACAATTCTAGAGCCCTAGACCCCCTGTTAATCTTTTCAAAGTTTTTGATTTCATTACTCGTCATTTGAATTGTCGTCTAAGATATTATAACTTTTTAAACCAAGACTTGATCGCGTGTTTAGCGTAAGATTTTTTGTTATTTTCTTATTCGTAAATCAAACACGAGAATTTCTTCCAATTAGTCTTCCTCGGGAGATTCGACTCGAGTCAAACTTACCACTTACAATTGCTTCGTTCTCTTACGGACGAACTTTTATTAATAAAAAGTAAGTGTAAAATGTTTGATTCAGAATTTGGCGTTGTTGCCGGGGAAGGCTAAAGGTTGTGATTTTTGTGTTTGCTCTTTGTGACCTTTGTTTGTGATATTATTTGTTTCATTTATATGTATTGTTTATTTGTGATTATTCTTTTTATTTGTTTTTGTTATTTTCCGCCGATACATTTAATCTTATGCATTAAGTGTTGTGTATGCAAGGTACATCCCTTGAGGCCCGAGATTCAACGAGCCATTAAAAAAAATAGAAAGAATATCTAACTATCGAGCGTCTCCACTGTATGGCGATATGCTTGTCGTGATCCTCGACCGGCCATTCCATTGATCCCCGCGATGCAGGAGTACGATCTTGATGAGTTCTACTCCGAGCAACTTCCAGTTTTCCATGGGCTCACGAGCGAGGATCCACTCAAGTTCATTCAAGAGTACGATGCCATCACCCGAACGTTCCCTCTCAAGGCCTTACGAAGGATCAAGTGAAGATGCAACTTTTCATCTTCACATTAAAAGATTTTGCGCATTTATATGGTTGAGTTGATTTTTGTGTCTTTTATATCTTTATTACATTGTTGAAAAACTCCACGTGCTTGGAAGTTTGAATAGTTTACTTGTTGAGTTTTTACATGTTTATGGCCTCTTGTGTGAGGGGTTGAATTTTTGTGCTTCGTCCAATATATATATATATATATAATCAACATTTTCTCGTGAAAAGATTGCAAAGCACTAAAAGCTCTTTTGATCTCGCTCTCAAATTCGGTGCAAACTAGTGAGTTGCCTTGTGTGATTTATCGGCTTGCTTGCATTTTTATAGAAATTGCATTGAGGGGGTTTGATTTTGATCATACATGATTGAATTCGAGAATGACCTCGAGGCACATATATCACCCTTGTTCCGGCCATATCCATATATTTAAGCTACTTTAAAAATCCCAAACGATCCCCCTTGAGCCTATGTCCCGTTTCTTATTAGCCGAGCTTGATTTTAGATCTTATATCTCCATAAATTGTGAGGTGAGAAGGTATGTGATTAGTTGACGAGAGATGTGTGGGAAATCGATTGTGGGTTTCGAGTTTTGAGAAGCTTATACAAAAAAAAAAAACAAAAAACTCCGACACAAATCACAAAAAGTGATAAAGAGTGCGTTAAAGAGAAAAGCCTAATTCAAAAAGGCTAAGTTTAGTAAAAAGAAGCAAATTAAAAAATCTTCTAAGTGTTGTGAAATAAAGTCGGAAAAGCGTGTGAGTATACGAAAGGGTTTCGAATAAGAGTTTGGTGAATTGGGAAACGTGAAGCGATTATAAGCTTCGGGTTTTAAAAGTTAGGATTTTTGTGTGTTATTGATCACACTTGATCGTGTGTTAGACACTATATCCAAATGTTCCATACCTTACCAAAGAGCCAACATTACAACCCGAAATAAAGACCTCTTTCGATTCTTGTTTGGTCATGTACAATGGGCAGTTTTGAGTTTCCGATCTGTATAATCTTGACTTGGTGCATGCATTGTCCGATTTGAGTGTATACACGTCCCTTATATAAATACTTGAGCGAATGGAGCAAACACCCTCAAAATTCCCTTGGAGAGGAAGTCATCGATTTGGATTGCATTTGAGAAAGAGTAATACGAGCAATGCTTGACGATAGCGAGTCTATATTGATAATCCCATCATATTAATAAGGATAAGCACAAGGATTTTTCTTCTTACATAATGTTCATTGCATGTACACTCTCGATTCTTTTCGTTTTTCGAGGACGAACAAACCGATAAGTGTGGGGTAGTTGTTTTTCATGTAATTGTTGCATTTTTCCTAGTATTTTTAGTTAGAGTTTTATGTTGATTTTAGTTGTTTTTAATAGAATATTATTAAGGTTTTATGTGGTTTTTCTTGTTTTGTTGTTTTTCACTTGACTTGTTAATTTTATATTTTAATTGGTTAATTGGTTCAATTACCTTGAGGTTTGGTGTAATTCTTGGGTTTTAATAATTAAAATTCTCTTTTAATAGGTGGCTTAATGATTTTAAAATCAAGCCAAGGCATGGAGGCCAAAACTCAAGCCCAGCCTTGTCTATTTTCATGCCCAATTCTGTGCCCAGATCAAGCTTAAATGGGAGCAAACATTCTAGAATGGTGGCCTAGCCTTGCCCAGGCTTGCCCATTTTCATGCCTAAGGAGCAGCACCCCTAGGCATATTTCTAGGCAGCATTTCGGCGCCCAGTTTTGGGCCCAGATTCTTGCCCAGGTGTGCCCAGATTCTCGCCCAGCTCCTCCCCCAGCTTTGCCCATTTCGGAGCCCAGATTTGTGCCCAGCAACACCCAAATTCTCGCCCATGCCCTTGCCCAGCTTCCCACGCCCATTTTGGCGCCCAAGCTTGCCCAAAATCACGCCAAACTACATGCTAAGGTGCAAAAACGGGTCAAACCTTAGTCAAACCAAGGAAATCAAGCCTTAAAGCCCAAATTGGCCCATTTAAACCCAATTAAACATAGTATAAATAGGAGACTACTCTCATTTTGTAAAAAAACACTCCTCTCCCAACCCTAACTTGGGTCTGGGATTAAAATTACTCTCAAGTTCTTGAATGGTTTCTCTTGCTTAGTATTTAGATTCAATTTCAAGCTTTGATGTAATTTCCTTTTCTAGATTAGATTTAATTTCAAGCACCTCATTGGGTTTGTAAGCCTAAGAAGAAACCAAATACTCATTTGGATTGTTACTTTTGATGCAATTACATTCAATCTTTGTTTCATTTCTTAATTAAAGTAAGCTTCCTTTCAATTTCATGTTTTGTGCTTTAATTCCATGCTTTGTTTTTCATTTCCATGCTTGATGTTCATTTTATGCCTTTTGTCTTAGCACCTTGAATTCATGTTAGATCTTAAGAACTGGCTATGGGATCTAGATGAGTGACACATCTAGATCATAGATCGGGTCTTGGATCGTCTTGATTTTGAGATTTTACTATGCTTTATTTGTAATTTTATTTCATGCATAGTTTTAGGTTAAATCTTAGATCTACTCTTTGTTGCTTGTTATTTTCCTTAAAGTTTTAAACTTTCATGTCAACTTTTATTGCTCTTTACATTGATGCTTTCAATTTTTTCTAATTTGCATTATTTGAGTTTTTATGCATAGTTGTACCTTGTGCTTGCATGCTTGTACTTGGTGAAACATTGCATTTTCTTGCTTATTTTTATTATTGCTTTGCATTTTCAATTAAGGCATACGACTGAGGCATCCGACCAATATGCAATTTCAATTTCTAGTTTAGATTAGATAGGTTAATTGATTTATTTTTATTTTCCTTTTATTTTTCAAGCTTGAAACACCTTGAAACTTACAATTGAATCGAATTCCGATAATACCAAACCAAGAACCCGTTGATATATTTCAACACCACTAAAACTCTTCTAACAATTGACTACTCACATTTTCGCCCACCCAAGAAAATTGGAACAGTCCTTTCTCTCATCCATGTACTAATTCTTAGCCTACTAATTCTTTTGGAAATTACAAAGGCGTGGCATGACCATCACCTCTTTTTGGATCCCGGATGACATCGCTTTTATGGTTCGTCGAGCTTTCGACGTTAAACAAGTGCTTCTTGGGAGGCAACCCAAGTTCTTTCATTTCTTTTCTCTTATTTTTGATATTTTTAGAGGATTGGTCAAAGTTTGGGGCAATTTTATGCGTAACGAAGACATACTTTGAAAGATCTAAGGTTTCGCTCGAGGAACGATGTTCAAAAGTGCAAAAATGAGGCCCTGCAGAATACCCATCGATCGACGAGTGAGTTGACGTGGCATCGACCAAGTGCCAAATGCACGTGTTGATCGACTCTCGATCGATGCAAATGTCAACGAAGCTCTCTGTCCAACCCATTGACAGGCCATCGATTGACACACGGGTCGACGAAACTCTCTGTTTAACACGTCGACAGGTCATCAATCGACGCCTTGGTCAGCAGAACTCTCTGTCCAGATCGTCGATTGGTCGTCGATCGATGCACCTTTCGACGTCAACCCCTCATCGATCGAGGATGCCCATCGATGCAGAACCGACTCGCTCCCTTCGACCTGATTCTAAAAAAAAAGAGTACAAAAGAATCAGAAAATCTTACACGTCAATTTTTTCCCAAACATTTTCTTACTTATTTTTATCTTGTTTCAAATAAAATTTGCAAAAATATTTGAATTTTTTCAGAAAATAATAATAATAAATAAATAAATAAAATTAATAATAATATTAAAATAACTTACAAAAGTCAATCCAATTCATCTATTTCGATTAAGAGAAGTCGAAATAGATGAATCATGAGAATTAAAAGAAGAAAAAGACTCCCTAATAAGCAATCAGATAATTCACGAATCGTTGAGTCAAATTGCATATCCGGGTTGGACAAATCCTTCATCTACAGAAAAAAAAAAATAAAGGATCTGGCTGACCGAAAAAGTACAATTCTAAATCAAATAGAAAAAATCTCAAAAGAGAAAAAAAAATTATCTTGTTTCAAATAAAATTTGCAAACATATTTGGGATTTTTTAGAAAATAATAACAATAAATAAAAGTTAATAATAATAATAAATAAATAAAATTTCAATTTTTCCCTTTTTCTCTTTTTATATTTTTATTTTTTTTCGAATCTTTTGGTCTCTTGCTTTCTTTATAAAAAAAAATTCAAAAATTTAAAAACTACAAAATATTTTTCTTTTGTACATTTTGATGTTTTAATTTTATGTTCGAGTCTTTTGTATTTATTTTTCCCCACTTACCCCTTTTTGTAGGTTCCTCTTGACTCTACCGCCAATTGGATGTAACTTCACGCTCGACTCATCATCACAAGCGCGATTATAGGGACGTATCTCTATCTCCTCCCTTTTACCGTATTTTATATTATTTGATGTGCAATGTGGGCATTGCATGGTTTAAGTGTGTGTGTGTGTGGGGGGGGGGGGGGGGGGGGGCTGTTTGAGTCGTGTGGATTGATATTGATTGGAACCTTGACGAAGTGACGTGGTTAGATGCTTTAGTTAGGTTGTTTAGACTTTCGTTCGACATTACTAAAATTGTGGGGCATGAAGTGTTAGAAAACCTTTGAAGTGTCTTGATCATTGTTATATTCGTGTTTCATTCAAAGAGTCAAATACTCTCTACTAGCCCCATCTTCAGATACCCTTTATAGGAATACTTGTAAGTTTTTTATTTTATTTTTGGAGACGTTAAAAGCTCCATGTGCTCATCGAAAAATATTAAGTTGCATTTAGCAACATGAGATTGGAGTCAATGAGCTCTCATTTCCGAGTTGTAAGTACATAGCCTTTTTGGGTACTCAAAAAAAAAAAAAGAAGAAGAAGAAAAAAATGGTAAAAGAAGAGAAATCCTTGTACAAGTGAAGTATATATAATAAGTCGTGCAACACTTGTGTACGCATTTTTATTTTTACTTTTTAGATTTTATTGTTAAAGAGATGTATAGATGATTGGGCTAGTCGGGCACCGACTGTTTTGCATGTAATTGTGGTGTTTTTCTCGTATTTTTAATTAGGGTTTAGTGTCATTTTTAGTGGTTTTGATTCGAGTTTTGTTAAGATATTAGGTTGCTTTTCTTGTTTTGTTGTTTTTCATGCTTCTTTTTGGTTTTACAATTAATTTGGTTAAATGGGTTCAATTAATTTGAGGTTTGGTGTAATTCTTGGGTTCTTATGATCAAAATTACTGTTTTCATAGGTAAAGGCATTGAGGACTAAAGTTCAAGCCAAGCCGTGCCAAAATCGGTGCCAAGAGCAAGCTCCTCAATGGCCAAACATTTTGGATTGCTAGCCAAGGCACGCCACTCCTCACCACGTTTGACGCCAAGCCTTAGCGCACACCCATTCCCCCGCCAAACCTGGCACCAAGCGCCTTGGCGCACGCCCATTCGCTCGCCACATCCAGCGCCAAGCGCATGCCAGCTCTGTCCGCACGCCCATTTGCTCGCCACATCCCATGCCAAGCGCCTCGCCTCACCAAGCGTCACGCCCTCACACCAAGATCTTCGCCCAGCGCCACGCCTTGCGCCTGTTGGCGCTTGCCAAAACGCACGCCAAACCTCATGCCTGTGCTTCCCAGCACCAGCCCTCGCCCATTCCCTCACAATCCTTCACGCCAAGCCCAGCGCCAAGGCACGTCTGCCCATCAGCGCCTAGCTGCTGACAGCCCATGCCAAGCATGCCCAAGCTCGCCAATTTCGATTTACCTTGAGCCAAATCAAGCCTAGGGTCGAGCAAAGTGTCTAGGAAGGTCAACACGGGTCAACTTTGGTCAAACTCGGGAAAAGCCTTAAAAGCCCAGTTTGACCCATTTAACCCCAATTAAACCTAGTATAACAACTCTCATTTTGTAAGAAAATCACTCTTCTCCCAACCCATGCTTGGGTTTGGGTTTTATTTCTCTCTCTAGATCTTAGATTTAATTTCAAACTTTTCCTTAGGTTTGTAAGCTCAAGAAAAATTCAAGTCATCACTTGGATTTTATTTCGGATTGGGATTTAATTCAAGTTTGTTATTCCTTTCTTTAATTCAAGTAAGCTTTCTTTCAATTTCATGTTGTTCTTCATTTTATGAATTTTGCCTTAACTCTTAGATTAATTTTTAGATCTTGTGAATTGGCTATGGAATCTAGGTGAGTGACACACCAAGATCATAGATCGAGCCCTTGATCGTTTTTGTTTTGAGTATTTCATATGCTTGATTTTGGTTTTTATTTTCATGCATGGTTTTATGTTAAATCTAGATCTACTCTTTGTTTGTTGTTATTTTTTGTAAAGTTTTTAACTTTCACATTAAATTTTATTGCTCTTTCCATTGGTGCTTTCAATTTTTAATTTGAATTATTTCGAATTTTATGATCATGCATGCATAGTTGTACCTTTGGTTATTTTAGTTGTACTTTGTTGTTTCCTTGCTTTTACTTGCATATTTTGAATATTGCCTGCACTTTCAATTTGGGTATATGCACGAGGCATACGAAATACTTGCATTTACTTTCATTGTTAGTAATTTTACTTGCTTTAATTGCTTTAATTTTCATCTTATTTCCATTTTCCTTCAATCTTCACAAAGCTAAACACACATTGATCAATATAACCGAATCGAATTCTGATAATACCAAGCCATAGAACCTCTTGATATATCCATCACCACTAAAACTACTCTTTAAATTGGCGTCGTTGCCGGGGATGTATAGATGATTGGGCTAGTCGGGTGCCGACTTAGCGATTTGAGCGTGAATAGACCTTGGCCGAGGCATGGATGGGGGACGTGCATGAAGGGAAACACATTACTTTTAGGCATTTGGAAGGGATTCTAAACCTCTTATCTCAACGTATCGTGTCATCCTTTTAGTTGAATTTCCAATTGATCTAATGCATAACTCCTCGAGTCATTTGAAGGCATTAGTTTTTAGTTTATTGGGTGGTTAGATTTTCCTTGTCTATGTATAGGCTCAGTTTTGCTTGAGGACAAGCAAAAAGCTAAGTGTGGGGGAGTTGATTTGTACATATTTGTGTGTAATTTTGTATGTTTTTGTGTCTTGTCTTGTGTGCTTTAGTCGTTTTTTAGTTGTATTTTGTCCGTATTTCCTTATTTTGCATTTTCGTAGTTTTTGTCGTCTTTTTGCTACTTTTCGTATTTTTCTTTTACTTTTTGTAGATTTTTTTTATTATTTTGCTTTTCTTTATTTTAGGTAAGTCAATCAAGCCTAAGAACGTTCCCGAGGATCACAACCGGCTCGATTTGACGATCGACGCATCATCGACTGGGCTATTTTCCATCATCGGTGGTCAGGCCAATTTTGGTCAATTTGGGAAGAATGACTATTTTGCCCTCATTTCACCCCTATAAATATAACATTTAATTTTTAGAAATGAAGTTTTGAAACCCCCTAAGGTTTGAATGCCCAACACATCTCTCTTTCTCGTTCAACTTTTCAAGCTTTTCTTCATGAATTTCCACGTAGTTAGTTTAGATTCACGTATTTCTCGTTTGAATGTTGAACTCCCCATTTTATTAGTAAACTTTCATTTCCTCTGTTTTATTATTATAATTTCTTGATTGCTTTGATTATGATCTTTTTTGTTGCATTTGTGATGTTTTTGATTCATAGTTTTGTTTCTTCATTTCTCCTCGTACTTCCTGAGTCTGGTCACTCCTCCTCCCACTGTTTCGTCCATTATCCTGCTCATGTATGTTTCCTCGAGGTCGGTCTCTCCTGCGAGAGTCAGATCTGAACTCCTCCCGTCTCGCCTGTACAAATTCCTTGAGGTGCCCTACCTGCACCAGCCTCTCTATCTCATCCTTTAGGTGGTGCACTGATCTGTATCATGACCATACTCGTTATGGTATCAGCAAAATCGGTCAGATCTTTCTTTTGTTGGCTTCTGGGGAATAAGTTCTGGGCCATTTGAGATCGGGATGTCGCTCAATTGCTTGCAGAATCTCCACCTGAGGTGTGGCCAGAGGTGTATACCTATCAAAACGGGGTCGTCCGCCAACAAAATCAGTCCTGGGCTTTTTCATTGGGGTCCTGTCCTCCCTATCGGGTCGTTCCCTCCTCTTCTCTCCATCCTACTTGATCTTGAAGGCCTCCTCCAAATGAATGTGTTTTTCTGCCCTTTCAAAGAGCTCTCTAAATTTCAGCGCTGGCTTTACAACCAACGACTGGAAAAATTCTCCTTTTCTGAGCCCCTGAGCTAGGGCGTTAACCAGGAGCTCTTCAGATGCCGATGGTACCTCTAACTTTGCATCTGTGAGTCGCTTGATGTATGCACGCAGGTTTTCATTTTCCTTCTGTTTCAGGCTGAACAATTCCAGCGGCATTTTTTGGTACTTCCTGCAGCTGGTAAAGTGGTGCAAGAGTGCCGAGCCGAATTCGTCAAAGTTGCTTATAGAGCGCGGAGGCAACTGGCTGAACCAGATCTAGTCCAACTTTGTAAAGGTATTCGGGAAGACCCTACACATGACGACGTCAGAGAATTTGCGCAAAGTAGCTGCGATCTCAAATTGGTTCAGATGATCCCACGGGTCTGTTGTTCCGTTGTATTCAAAGCCCATGGATCGATAAGAAGCCGGCAAATCGTCGCACATAACCGCATATGTAAATGGGGTACCTCTCCACGCTGGCACCGTGCCTGCGCTCGCCATCTTCCTCTTCACTTCCCTGACCTTCTTCTACAAGTTTTGCTCGACATTTTGCTTTCTGAAGCAGGGAGACTCTCCTCCTCCTCATCCCGAGGGGGAGCTCTGGACACTCGCTGGGCTGTACGAGGCGGCTCCGTCTCCGGTTTGCCTTGGAAAGTGGTGATGAAAGTTCAGCAAATTTCTTTTCCACCGCCACCTCTACCGCTTTTCCGATGAGGTCCGATATTTGGCTCAAAAAGGAATCATTCAGCGGTCCTCCGTCCGCCTGCTGGTCACTTTCCAGAAGTGGTTGCGTTGTACTTGGCCTAGCTGCTGCCGATGTCCCTGCTGTTTCTGGTACACCCGTCGGTGTGACAGAACTCGGTGTTCCACCCATTTTTGCCACTAGGTTTCGCCTGATCCCGTCCGATGCCATGTTTTCTTCTCACATCTTAGATCTGTTTTCCCACAGACGGCGCCAATTGTTTCACCTGGAAAATTTACCACCAAGAGAGCCTTCACCTTCACCTTCACCTTTGAATTTTCGAACATGCTTTTCACAAAAACACGTTAGAAAGGACCACCGGGGTTTTTCCGGTGGAAACCTCTCAGATGCTTAAGTCAGTAAGCGTTTTAATCGGAATAATATAAAACAGGAGAAGAATGCTGAGAAAATCATACCTCTCTCAGCCTTGGGGCTGAGATGTTTATAGTTTTTGCCCAGTGGAGGCCCCTTCAGGATCTCGAAAACAGAAAACTGGCAAATCTTGGGCCGTTACATGGGCCGACCTAATCTGGAAACTTCCTTCCAGAAAACAGGTCAGCTCTGTCCTCAGGTTTTCCTCAATCCCCGACCTCACCTCTCAAACCCTTATCCAAGGTTCTCGAATGAGATCAGGACAGTCTCTGCCAGACTACAGTTTCTAGTCTTATCCTCCTTTCGGCCAAGACCACTTAGTTCAGCTCGTCCAAACCATGTCCTGTCCAGGTCATGCAGGAATTAACCATCACTTTAGGACGTACCAACCAGTCCCCCCCTGAATGGTTGGGTAAGAGCTGAGGTACTTTTATATCTCAATCATGACGCTTGAGATCCACACGTCCCCTTCGGATACCCCGTTCTGACACGCATTAATTGCACAGATTCCGTGGGATCTTTTCCTGTAGGAATCGCACCTATTAGGGAAGAGCTGTGACTCTCCATATTTTACCGCGGCAATCACAACCCGCGACGTGTCCCTTTGGGTAACCTGCCCAGATATACATTAAATGTACAAATCCCTGCCAAACCCCCTTTTTCCCAAAAACTTGTTTTCAAAGTATATCTCTTTCCCATTTTCTCGCCACTTTTCTAATTTTAAAACTTCCTGCGTCTGAGTATTTTCTTCCAGAATATCTCTGTTTATTTTTTCCGATCAAGGTTTACTTTCTCCTAAAACCAGGTTTTCTCATCTTCCTGCGAATTTTAGATTATGTCAGCTTCTATTTCTCTCTCTCTTTCTCTGCTTCTAGGAGTTCTTCTTCGGGGAATTCCTCATCCTCCCTCAGTCTATCTTCTTCGGCGTCGCCTCTGGCGGCTGCCCCGGAGAAGCAACCTCATATTCTCCCTGAGCCCATTTGCGATAATATAGCTTCCATTGTTAGCAATCAAACTCTTTGAGATATACGTTCCAAATTCCATATTTTCGATGACTTTTCTTTCTCCAATCCCGCCTCCGGCGAGAGGGCGTCTTGTCCTCCTCCTATTATTTAACTTTCTTCGTAGATCAATTCCAGGTGGGCCTGAGTCTGCCCGTTCATCCTTTCATTTTGGAGGTATCCCGGATGTACCAGATTCCAGTACATCAATTTGTGCCCAATGCTTTTAGGGTTATGGTGGGGTTCCACTTGGCGGCCTAATTCTCAGGGCTTACCCCTATAGCCCAAATGTTTAACTCTCTATTTCAAGCCAAGAGCTCCTCTGGCTTCTTCTACTTATCTGCCCGACCCGATGTTCACTTTTTGGTTGGGATCCCTTCTTCTAACAAGGCCTGGAAGAAGAAAAAAATCCGTCCAGTGCTCGGGCGATTGGGGCTTCTCCCCCATTTCCATCAATGCCCTACCCCCCAGGGATATTTACTGAAAGGAGACGGACCTCCTCACCTGGCCAGGAAAATAGCTGTCCTTAACCAAAACATTTTCCACCTATCTCAACTTCTTAAACCCGACATCCTGACCTTCTTTAACGCCTAAAAGGAGAATGAGCCGAACTTTTATGTTCCTTTCAAAATTAAATACCGGATGACTATCATGGTCTACGTTTGAAAAGGATTTAAGTTCGCCCGCAAGAGAACGGTGTCACTTGTAGACTGATGAGTTAACTCGGGTCGATTCTCTCGAGGAATGGAAATTGGATTTAATGATGTTTATTATACTAATTTCACAACTCTATCTACTAACACACGATCAATGGGGTTTTTCAAAAGGTTTCACTTCCAATTTTAAAAGTAATAACGAAATCGTCTTGTCTCGAGGATGTCAATCTCTCGACAAGAGACTTTCAAAGGTAAAAGATTCATCACTAATAATGCTACTAAATAAGGACATTCTAAACATCATAGCAAGACACTAATCTCCGAATATTACCAATAGATTTCTCTAAGACAATCATTCATCATATCAAGAATAAGTTACACATAATTGCAAAACTCCAAGAACACAAATCTATTATTCCAAGCCACCAACGTTTTAAAAACCATTTAACAAAACATTATTTCATCACCCTTCTAACAATCATTCATGTTTAAAATCAAACTAATCTACTCAAAAGAAGCGACTAAGTATATGAGTTCAGAAGTTACGAGACGTTAAACTACGTTCAACGAATGATGATGACGGATTAATGTACTCCAAACAACGCGCAAATCCTCGGGCTTGTCATGAACCCAGAATCCTTACGTCAATGGCTGCTTCGAACAACTGGTAAGGTGATATCGTATGGTTCTATGCTAGAGGTGTGAGAGATGTGTCAAATCTCTCACCCTTTAGATGTTTTTGTGATCTTTCTTCTTGCTACCTCCTCCCAAGATGCACTCTGCCCTCCGTACTCGAACCCTAGTCACCTCCTCTCCTTTTAAAAGCAATCCCAGCCGTTTTGTAACTGAAATTTCCAGAAATCTGACTCGTAACGTTTTTGTCCGATTGGTTATATGTCTCGTCCGATCGGTCATAAGCTTCTGTCTCTGGATCCGCTCGGTGTGATAGCTCTCCCGGTCGGTGTGCGAGTACACAGTTTACACCGATCAGAGATATGAATTGTCCGATCGGTGGATGTCCTTGTGGCTAATTGTGAGCGTTTTTCCTTCAATCTTCGTGCTCCGAGTCCTCCAGACGCTCTAGCTGTATGAGAAAACCATAAGATTATTCTCGTTTGGACCAATTGTCGATCAATAAGCCGGAAAGTTAAATGAAGAGATGGAAAAATGCAAAACAATGCAATTTAGCTCTAGTCTTAACCCGGAAAAAAGAATAAAAAGACTAAAATAAGACTTAATTATGTACAGATTCGTGACAAAAATGTACGAATCAGAGAACGGGCCTCTTCCCCCTAAGATTAGTACATTCAAGAGCTGATCAGCTCTTCCCTTGTTTTTCACGAGTGTTCCTTATGTGCTCTACTTTCATTCATCCCTGACTAACTCCCTCTCTCTTTTTTTTTAGCCACGATGATGCAGGAAAGGATGGATGCCAAGAAGAAAAGGGCTGCCACGGGTGGCCAAAAGAGTCCTCTTGGCGAACCCGTCAGGGCCTCCACCCCCCCTCCACCGGAGTGACTACGATTCCGGCAACATCTGAAGCCCCGGTGAGGCCAATAGCAGGCGAGGTCCCTGCCAGGCCATAGGGGCCTACTAGGCTGGAGGGAGGAGCCCGCCCCCCCCCGAGCAGACGGTCAGTCCCTCCATCGACCTGACCACCCCTGCGATCCCGAGGATGAGCAACAGCTGGTTCCGCGCAAATGCGCTCGATCTAGCTCTGGGTCAGCCGCACCCAGGCCTCCCATAAGCACCCCCAACCAGACCTTTATCACTGGTTCAATCCTGGATTGTCCTAGGGATATAGCAACTCAGTTTTTTATGGGGCTGGCTCCTCTTGCTAATCGCCAAATTGTAGAAAAGATGTCTGATTATGAGCTGGTTGAGGCCTACTGCCAGGATGAAGCTCGGGTAAGGGTCTGGTTCCCTCTGTTCATTTATCACTTTCCTTTTCGTGTCGTGTATCTTTCCTTACCACCTTTTCTTTATTAGGACATTGTGAGAAGGGCATCTTTTTTGGCCCGAGCTAGAGGCTCCATGATGAACGCCGATTTGGCCAAGAAGTATGCATCTTTGAAGGAGCGGGAGAAAAGGCTGATCTCAAGAATAAATGATAGTAATGCAAAGTTGCATGATGCATAGGCAAGGCTAAAGGCGGTCGAGGAGGAGCTCGAGGATGCAAAGGTGGAGTTAGGGACAGCTCAAAATGATCTAAGCGCATCCGAGCTGATTTGGCGACAACTCGGACAGAGCTTCAGGAGGCCAGGATTGACCTGGAAACGGCCCGGACATAACTCCAAGAGGCCGAGGAGGCAGAGGGGAAAAGCCGATATTTGGCCATACTCTGAGAAGAAGAGGTCAAGGAGAAGCTTCGTTATGCGCGGGCTGAAGGAGAAAACGATGGAGAGAGCCGCGGCCGAATTGAGGGGCGGGCAGATGGTCGCCTTGAATTTCTTAACTCTGAGGAGGGCCAACCACTACAAGAAAACAGGAAAATACCAACAGATTATTTTGTTGGTAATAAATTATTTCTGTAGGTAATTGAATTTACCAACAGAAAATATTTGTTGGTATATAGCTCGATGGTAAAATTTACCAACGGAAAATTGTCTGTTGCTAAATTTACCAACAGATTACCAATGGAATATTTCCGTTGGTAAATACCAACAGAATAATTCGGTTGGTAATTATAAATTTACCAACAGAATGATCTGTTGCTATTTACCAACAAAATTTTCCGTTGGTAAATAGAAACGGATATTTCCGTTGGTAATTATCAATTTACCAACTGAAATACAATTTCTCATTGGTAATTATAGTATCTGTTGCTATTTTACCAACAGAATAATCTGTTTGTATTATTATCAATGTATTTTTTATTTTTTTAATTCTTAGATTTTCCTATAAATTTACACCAAATAATTCAACAAAATAACCGAGAATCGAAAGATAACCCAAATTATATCAAAAGTATCTGGCCCAACAACATATACACAATCTCAAATGCCAATATTCAAAATAACAAATGACAATATCTAAATCACACGTGATATCCAAATAAATAAACAAATAATTTATTAAATTGCTTTCCAGATTGTGTATACATGCATACAGGGGTTCGTACTCAATTAACGTCCTAACAAGATCTCGAATTTCCTTTGATCCGTGCTTTCGCAGAGCATTAACAGATTTTCCAATTTCTGTAGCCTGAAATCGATACGAATAAATTAGCTAAAAAAATGAAACTGGTAAGGAAACAACTGGAAAAAGAAAATTATTTACAAACAATGAGTTAATTTAATTCGAACCTTAAGAGTCTCCACATATAAAGGCATCAGCTGAAGCCTTGTCAGAGAATCAATCAACAATGCATCAGACTGTAAGAACAACAACAAAAAAAATGTAAAAAAGAAAAAAGAAGACAAAACCAAATCTAACACAATGATCATCTAAAGCAATAAAACTTACAATCCCAAATTTATCAAAAGAACAACAAACACATGAGACTAAGTAAATAAATGAAACCTCATAAAAATGAAGTATAAATGAAATTTTAGCCTCAATCCCTATTAAATAAAACAATCTAAAAACAAGTAAATTACTTAAAATTCATTCACACAAACTAAATAACTAAGCATATAAAATACCCTCATCAGAAAAATGACTAACAAATAAAATTTAGCCCAACTCAGTCAATTTGAATCCAGTTAAACTAAAAAATTAATTTAGAGAAAAAAAAATAAACCTCATTATCTATAGAAATCATGAGACACTTTATAATGATCTCTGTATCTTCAAGAGGCGTTCATGGACCTAATCAATAGATAACAATTTGAATAAGTTAAAACAGAGCATTTTGGGAAGAAGTTGTAAAAGCTGGTAATCACTTTTTAATGCTATGATAATAATATTAATAATAATAATAGTATTTTTTTTTTATTATTCATCCAAAAGCAGAATAAATAGAAACAGAGCATGCTGAATTCATCTTAAATAAAAAAAATCACCTTATATTAAATTCATCTTCAAAAGCCACAATTCATCTTCAAAAGCCACAACAATTAACTAATAAGATACGAGGTGAGAGTTCGTACTCAATTAACGTCCTAACGAGATTTCAAATTTCCTTTGATCCGTGCTTTCGCATAGCATTAACAGATTTTCCGATTTCTGTAGGCTGAAATCGATACGAATAAATTAGCTAAATATTCGCACCACCACAAGTATGATTCGGTAGTCCTGATGGAAGTTGGTAAGAATATCTGAAAAGTTTACACATTAATGAGTTATTATCACATCATGATATAAAGGGATCAATTCCCGAGCAACCTATTGTCACGGAACTAAAATTGCAATTTCATCATTGCAAGATAAAATTTAAAAATATATATTACCACAGCTCCAAGATTAGCAACATAGCCAAGAAGATATCCCAAAGGTAGACCAAAAATGTAATAGTAGTCCAAGTTGATGTACGCTACGAGCGCTTGCCAACTGCCCCCTATAGCGACGCCTACACAAAATCAAGATACAAACACGGATAAGACAAGTAGTAATAATTTCACTAGAACACGTACGACGACATAATGAAAATCGATGGAAAAAAATACCTGATATCACAGGCTGTATGTTGTTGAGAAGCATCGTAATCCCAAGAAGGCCCGAGAGATGAGCCACTATCCTTTGCATATTCATGCTATCAGTGAAAATGACGTCAAAGTGATTCCTGTTGGTGAGGACAACAATCATGCAAAGTATCTCGATCAGAAGGGACGGAAAGAGCGACACATAGACCGAATATTTGGCCGCTCTTGGGTGACCCAATCCAAACACTATACAGCTCTATAATTGAAATAGGAAACGGTTCCAAGAGTCATCAAGGACAATCGAATGACATATTTTAGCGGAATAAGATAAAGGCGTTCATAAAGTATACGTTAATCGTAAATCGTCCAAAACAATAATATGCCCAGAAATATATGCATACAATTTAATATATTCCCACAAGGAAAATTTAACTTGTTAGCCAGAGAAATCCAAAAATAAGATTTAAAATAATATGGCAATAAATAAACAACAAAAATCCATGAACATGAAACTAAATTACATGAAAAAATAAATAACACAATCACATAAAACCAGAAAAACTACAAATTAAGTGGGAAAACTGAAGATATTTAGGACCTTTTGAATGTTGTCACTGAAGTAGTTTTCAGATTCAGTTCCTTCTTCCTCGCCTTCAATCACGACTTGATTCCACCACTGGCTCATCTCTCTCAGCCGCTCCTTCATCCTCCTCAGCCTCTGCAATGGTATATACCGAACCCATTAATAACAGCCAATATCTCAATCAAGAAAACAATCAAACCAACAAGACGACAAAAAAGAGGGGAAATGCACAGGAAAATCGACTTTGGCACTAGGGCTCTCCCCACAGTTGGGAGACATCGGAATATTTCTCGCCAGAGGCGAGCACGGAATCGGCGGCGGAGTTTCCGCCGGCCGCCACCACCGGAAGTTGGCGACAGGATTAGGGTCAGAAACTGTGCCGGTGGATAACTGGCGCCGCATTTGGAAACGGAAATGAATCTTGAAGAACAGTATTTCTATTGGGACTTTCTTGCAGTGGCTGGCGTAAAACTGGGTTTGGGGGAACCGAAAATTCCGATGATTGCTGCGGCGGAGCTGGAGGATTCATGGAGTTGGCAAAGTGAATGGGCTCGGAGACAGTTGCGGTGGAGAGGTGACGCCATTGAAGCGGCGGGAAAAAGGTGTGGGAGTGGGAACCTCGTGAAGCCAAAGAGATGGCAATCATCTCGTGGAGCCGCCGCCCGAGGCAGAGGGTTCCGGGAGGTTGAAGCGGGCGATTTTTCGATTGAGACTTAGGTTTTTGGATTGAAGAAATGAGAGGTCGAGAGGGGAGATAAGATGCGGTGTTATATTAAAATTTTCAACAGATAAAAAACTGTTGGTAAAATGGTTATATTACCAACAAAATACTTTATCCGTTGGTAATTTTAATATTTTTTAATTTTTTTTTTTGCCTAAATACCAACGGATTAGTATTCCCTTGGTAAGTTTAAAAAAAAAGGACAAAAATATTTACCAACGAATATATCCATCGCTATTTACCAACAAAATTTTGATCTGTTGGTAATTACCAACAGATTAATAATCTGTCTCTAAAATAATTAAATAAAATAAAAATATTTTTCTGTTGGTATTCAGTCGAAATTACCAACAGATGGCATCCGTTGGTAAAATTTTGCTGGTATTTTCCAGTTTTTCTTGTAGTGAACGACTGATCCAGTTGACCAGGGAGACAACTAGACAAGCTTTCCTGGGCACCATTGAATTATTTGATATCTTGGTTCCCGAGGCTGAGGTGTACTACCACCTTGGCCTGGATGCCCAAGCCAAATGGTCCGCCGAGAACCCCTCAGTCCCTTTTGATCTCTATGTTCCCCTAGAGACCTCGCCAGAGCCGACTAGCTTCTCTCACATAGCGGAGGATGATCGGCTGCACCAACTTGAAGCCCCCGAGTTAGCCTCATCTTCCCCCCCCCCCCCCCCCTCCCCGACCAGTCGTTGGCGTTGGCCTTAACAACGAATGCGACCTCTCCTACCTTTGCCTACCTGGATGAACTTCAGAGCAGTACCCAGTTTGAGAAAGATTTCGGGGAGGTTTCTGGGGCTGTGGCACCATCTAGTGGAGAGATGGATATTGCTGATGGCGGGGCATAGTCATTTACCTGCTCGGGACTTTTTCTTTTCGTCGTTTATCTCAAGTGTGGGGCCTGTACTATTTGAACAATGTCTTCTGTCTTATCTGCTATTTTGTTTTCATGCATTTATGGTTTCCGCGATTTCAGGAAACTCTAGTATCATCTGTACTCTATCCTTTATCTATAAAATCCTCTTTTTCCTGCATATATTTCAATATGGCTTCTTATCCTTTGCTTGAAGAAATTGATGTTTTGGAAAGAAAAAATCTTGCGCTTTTCTCTGAGAACATCAAGCTGTCTGATAAACTTTCCACGTTTCGTGAGAAATTTTCTCAAGTATGACGGTTCTTGGAGAGGAAAAGGCAAAAGAAGCGCCACTACAAACGTGAGTGGGCTGAACTTCGCCAACTCAATAGGCGACTTCGAGAGGAGAAGGTCGATCTGCTAGAGTCAGTATGTCGCCTAACTGCCATCGCCGGCGAGGCTCATTCTACTTCCACTCGAGCAGATGGGTATCGCCAACGTCTCCATGAGACTGAGCGCGAGTTTTGGAGGGTCCGCCAGATACTAGCTTCTGACAAGAGAGCCTCTTCTTCTCACTCATGACATCTGCCATGATCTGAGTGTATTTTGTCTACATGTGCTTTTGTCGTTTTTCTGAGCATTCTCTTTGTAATTTCAATCAAGCTCTTGTAGAATTTTGTTATGTTCTTGGAATAAATATTTGTCATCTGTTTTTCGTGCATTAAAGGTTGGGTTTAAATATCAATTCAGGAATGAAAATCCTGTTAATAATCTGATCAAACTTCTCAGCCAGTCCTGGCTTGGAAATGTTTCGTGATACTCAGGTTAGAAACATCGGGGTACCTACCCTTAGCCAATCCTGGCTTTACTGTCAATCAGGTCAGGAAAATGGGGCATCTGCCCTTAGCAAATCCTGGCTTTACTGACAATCAGGTCAGAAAAGTGGGGCATTCGCCCTTAGCCAATCCTGACTTTACTGACAACCAGGTCAGGAAAATGGGGCATTCGCCCTTAACCAATCATGGCTTTACTGACAATCAGGTCAGGAAAAAAGGGAATCCGCCCTTAGCCAATTCTGGCTTTTAAATTCTTATTTACCATCAGGTCAACTTGAAATATGAATAAACTCAGATCATCTTTATATAAATAAGTTTCATAAGATAATCTTACACACAATATTTTTGTAAATTTGATACATTCCACGCTCGGGGTACTCCGACTCCATCCATTTACTCCAACTCGTAAGCTCCACTCGCCAGAACTCTTTGTGATTTTTAATGGCCCTTGCCAAGTGGCATCTAGTTTTCCCTTGGCTTTTCCTGGGTCAGCTCTGCGCAGCACCAGATCTCCCACTTGAAAACATCTCTTTATTACTGCTTTGTTATATGCTGCTCGAACTCGTCCTCGCATGTGTTCCATTCTAACGGCTGCTCGCTCTCTTTTTTCCTCCACCAAATCCAATGCATCCTGTACTAATAGTTCATTCTGATCCTTATCGAATCTTTGGATCTGATGAGTTTCCAGGCCTATCTCAGCGGGAATAACAGCGTCCATACCATATACTAGGCTAAATGGGGTTTCTCCAGTACTCTCCTTAGGATTAGTGTGATAGGCCCAGAGAATTGAGTTGAACTCCTCTACCCATTTGCCGCCTGACCTCTCAAGGCGTGCCTTGATCCCTTGCACTAAGATGCGATTGGTCATCTCGACTTGACCATTTCCCTGAGGATGATAGACAGATGTGAAGTGTTGTTTTATCTTCATCTTAGCGCACCAGGCTCTGAACTTAGCTCCCATAAAATGCGTGCCATTATCCGAGACCAGGATCCTTAGGAATGCCAAATCGACATACTATGTTTTTCCATATAAAGCCCATCACCGCATCTTCCGTAATTTTTTCCAGAGCTTCAGCCTCTACCCATTTGCTGAAATAATCAGTGGTGAAAATTAAGAACTTTTTCTGAGCCGGAGCCGTAGGGAAAAGTCCTACTGGGTCTATCCCCCATTCTGCAAAAGGGCAGAGAGATCTCATTGTCATGAGCTCTTCCACCGGTCGGTGAACCAAGGGAGAGCCTCTGGCATTTATCGCACTTCCTAACGAAGTCATCCGCTTCTTTTCGCAATGATGGCCAAAAATAGCTAGCCCTCATAACTTTGCTTGATAAGGTCCTGGCGCCCATATGATTACCAATACACCCTTCATGAGTTTCTCTAAGGATATGGGCACCCTCCTTCATGCTCAGACATCTCAGAAGAGGTTGTCCAAATCCCCTCCTATACGAATCTCCTTTGATCAGGCAGAAGCACGAGGATCTAAGCCTTACCTTTGTTGCCTCTCTTTTATTATCTCCTTTCTCCAGATATAACCTGATCGGGTAGCGCCAACCTGTCTCCTCTTCTAAAGCATGTACCTCTTCTTTTCCAAACTCCCGGTATGCCCTTAGGAGAGTGATCACTTTTTCTTGACAATCTGTTGCTGAGCTAGCTACCTTGTCCAGGTAATCAGCTCGGCCATTTTCCTCTCTGGGAATTTGATGGACCGTCAAAGAGCTCATGCTGCCAGCCGGTTCACGAAACTGGGTCAAATATTTTTGCAGGTGTTCTTCTCTGGTTTCGATTTTTTTTATTTGTTTACATATAAGCTGCGAATCTACCCGCGCACATACTCGATCTGCCCCCAAATCTCTTGCCATCCGGACTCCTCTCAGTAGGGCCTCATACTCTGCGACATTATTGGATAATGGGTAGTTTATGTGTACTGCATACTCTGTGGTAATCCCCTCCGGGTTTATTAACACTACCCCTGCACCACAACCGAGGTTGCTAAGATAGCCATCGGTGTAGACCGTCCATTCCTTTGTCTCCTCGGGAGAGCTGGTCATCTCCTGCATGAAGTCCACCAATGCTTGGGCCTTAATTGTTGTTCGTGCTTCGAAATTGATATCAAATTCACTGAGCTCGATTATCCACTTCACTAAGCGTCCCGAGGCCTCCGGCTTATCCATGACTGCTTTCAGGGGTAAGTTAGTTCTGACCACCACATTATGCGAGAGGAAATAGGGGCGGAGATTATGAGCTACTCCTACCAGAGCCAGCATGGTGTTATGATGTATTTATTTTGTGCAATTGTGTTGTAATTTTGTTGCAATTTGAAGTTGTAACCGAGAATAGAAAAGGGGAGGAATGAGAGATTAGGGTAGAGAGAATTGGTAGGTAGAGATAATGTAATACTTAGCTTGCATTTCATAAAATATCTTCCCCTATTTATAACCATAGGGGGGACCATTTACATAAGATGCCCTAACATGATATAATTAAAACAAGATGCAAAAGATGCCCAATAACTAATTTATTAGTCTGGCCCAATAATGTAAAACGGCCCAGCAAGGTAACCCACTGTTTGTTGGGTTCACCCCTTTACCAAACCCGCATCCTGACTACCCGGACCACTCCTATCCCTTGGTTTAACCCTCCTTCTTACCCGTCTTTTTCATTTCAGCTTCAGTCCTTTTTCCTTCTTCTCCAATTCGACCACCTTTACCTTCAATCATGCCGATTCCGACATCTCCAGCACCCTCCGAACATACACTCATAACACATGGCTCGCTCCACCTATAGGTACCGCAGCTCAGCATCGTGCAAGATCTTACTCCAATAGTATACTGGCCTCTGCATCTTTCCTCTTCCCTAATCAGAACCGTGCTAATAGCTTGTTTTCCTACGGACAAATACAAGACCAGGGGCTCTCACTGGATAAGTTTTGTAAGTAGCGACATTCCGGCAAGGTACTCCTTCAGCTTCTGGAATGCATCCTGGCATTTTTCATCCTACCAGAACGGGGCTCTTTTCCGTAAGGCCTGAAAAAATGGCAGACTCTTCTCAGCTGAGCGTGAAACGAACTTGCTCAGAGCTGCTATCCGCCCGACCAAGCATTGCATCTCTTTAACATTTTTCGGAGGTTGCATATCCATGATTGCCTTAACCTTCTCCGGATTTGCTTCTATCCCCTTATCTATGACCATGTAGCCCAGGAACTTTCCAGCTCTCACCCCAAACATGCATTTTTTGGGGTTGAGCTTCATCTTATACTCCCTCAGAGTATCAAAAGTTTCCCTCAGGTCATCCACGTGTGAGGCCGCTTTCACGCTCTTGACCAACATATCGTCCACATAGACCTCCATGTTGCGCCCGAGCTGATTCTTGAACATTTTTTCCACTAGCCGTTGATATGTGGCGCCCGCGTTCTTAAGCCCGAACGGCATGACCACATAGCAATAGGTCCCTTTCGGAGTTATGAAACTAACTCGCTTCTAGTCATCCTCGGCTAGCCTATTGTGGTGGTATCCCTGCGAGGCGTCCATCATACTCAGGAGTTCACAACCCGATGTGGAATCAACTAGTTGGTCTATCCTCGACAGTGAGTAGTGATCTTTAGGGCAAGCCTTGTTAAGATCACGGAAGTCTATGAACATCTGCCAGTCTTCTTCCGTTTTTGGTACCAGTACTGCGTTAGAGAGCCATTCTGGGAACTGTATCTCCCGGACATGCCCAGCCTTTAGCAATTTATCCACCTCTGCCTCAATAATAGCTTCTTTTTCCGGCCCGAAGTTACGCTTTCTTTGCTTTACTGGTTTTATCGCCGGGCTAATATTGAGGTGGTGCTCGGTTACCGCTAGGTCTATCCCGACAAGATCATGGGGAGACCAGGCAAAAATGTATGTGCTGTTTCTAAGCAGGGAAACCAAATCCACTAACACCTCAGGACTGAAGGTCGTCCCTATGCGGAGAACTCGACTATCATCTCCTGGGACTACTTCAACTGTCATCAAATTCTCCTCTCTCTGAGGTAAGTCAGGTCTAGCGTTGTCCACCTTTGCCTTTTCACACCTTCTATCTTCCTCAGTGCGCCGAACACTATCCACGTATGTGCGCCTTGCTGTGTACTGATCTCCATGGACCTCCCAAACCCCGTCCTGGGTAGGGAATTTCAACTTCATATGGTAAACAGAGATTACAACTTGAAATTGGCTCAGCCATGGTCATCCAAGCATGGCATTATACGAGGAGGGTGCATCTACTACCAGAAAACATACCGACCTGGTATGTCTGAATGGGCGATCCCATAATGTCACTAGGAGATTACCACTCCCAACAGGTTTCAAGGCTCCCCCTGCGAAGCCAACTATTGACGTGGTGACTTCCTCCAGATCCAAGTTTAGATTCAGCTATTGAAAACAATCATAGAACATAATATCGGCTGAACTGCCCGTATCTACAAAGATTCGCCTTATGGTGTAGTTGGCGATAGTAGCTTTGATAACCAGAGCGTCCATGTGAGGGGCCAAGATGCTATTCTCATCTTCCGATCAAAAACATATGTTCGGGATTGGTGTTAACTGCCTGGCCTCACTTGCTTTTCTTGTCAGGTATTTCGTAGCGCGAACATAATTATTTTGGGTTCTTCTGGAATGCTCATTCCACTCACCCCCTGTAATCATCAAGATTTCTCCTCGTAATTCCTGAGTCTGGTCACTCCTCCTCCCACTGTTTCATCCATTATCCTGCTCATGTATGTTTCCTCGAGGTCGGTCTCGCCTGCGAGAGTCAGATCTGGACTCCTCCCGTCTTGCCTGTACAAATTCCTTGAGGTGCCCTACCTGCACCAGCCTCTCTATCTCATCCTTTAGGTGGGTGCACTGATCTGTATCATGACCATACTCGTTATGGTATCGGCAAAATCGGTTAGATCTTTCTTTCGTTGGCTTCTGGGGAATAAGTTCTGGGCCATTTGAGATCGGGATGTCGCTCAATTGCTTGCAGAATCTCCACCTGAGGTGTGGCCAGAGGTGTATACCTATCAAAACGGGGTCGTCCGCCAACAAAATCAGTCCTGGGCTTTTTCATTGGGGTCTTGTCCTCCCTATCGGGTCGTTCCCTCCTCTTCTCTCCATCCTACTTGATCTTGAAGGCCTTCTCCAAATGAATGTGTTTTTCTGCCCTTTCGAAGAGCTCTCTAAATCTCAGCGCTGGCTTTACAACCAACGACTGGAGAAATTCTCCTTTTCTGAGCCCCTGAGCTAGGGCGTTAACCAGGAGCTCTTCAGATGCTGATGGTACCTCTAGCATTGCATCTGTGAGTCTCTTGATGTATGCACGCAGGTTTTCATTTCCTTCTGTTTCAGGCTGAACAATTCCAGCGGCATTTTTTGGTACTTCCTGCAGCTGGTAAAGTGGTGCAAGAGTGCCGAGCTGAATTCGTCAAAGTTGCTTATAGAGCGCGGAGGCAACTGGCTGAACCAGAGCTAGTCCAACTTTGTAAAGGTCTTCGGGAAGACCCTACACATGACGGCGTCAGAGAATTTGTGCAAAGTAGCCGCGATCTCAAATCGGCTCAGATGATCCCACGGGTCTGTTGTTCCGTTGTATTCAAAGCCCATGGATTGGTAAGAATCCGGAAAATCGTCGCACATAACCGTATCTATAAATGAGGTACCTCTCCACGCTGGCACCGTGCCTGAACTCGCCATCTTCCTCTTCACTTCCCTGACTTCCTTCTACAAGTTTTGCATCTGCTCAATGAGGTCTGAGTTGGTTTTGCTCGACGTTTTGTTTTCTGAAGCAGAGAGACTCTCCTTCTTCTCATCCCGAGGGGGAGCTCTAGCCACTCGCTGGGCTGTACGAGGCGGCTCTGTCTCTGGCGGCTGGTTTGCCTTGGAAAGTGGTGATGAAAGTTCAGCGAATTTCTTTTCCACCGCCACCTCTACCGCTTTTCCGATGAGGTCAGATATTTGACTCAAAAAGGAATCATTCAGCGGTCCTCCTAGGCACTTTTCAGAAGTGGTTGCGTTGTACTTGGCCTAGCTGCTGCCGATGGCCCTGCTGTCTCTAGTACACCCGTCGGCGTGACAGAACTCGGTGTTCCGCCCATTTCTGCCACTAGGTTTTTCCTGATCGCGTCCAATGCAATGTTTTCTTCTCACGTCTTAGATCTGTTTTCCCACAGACGGCGCTAATCGTTTCACCCGGAAAATTTACCACTAAGAGAGCCTGCACCTTCACCTGTGAATTTTCGAACATGCTTTTCACAAAAAACACGTTAGAAAGGACCACCGGGGATTTTTCGGTGGAAACCTCTCAGATGCTTAAGTCAGTAAGCGTCTTAATCGAAATAATATAAAATAGGAGAAGAATGTTGAGAAAATCATACCTCTCTCAGCCTTGGGGCTGAGATATTTATAGTTTTTGCCAAGTGGGGGCCCCTTTCGGGATCTCGAAAATAAAAAACCCGCGAATCTTGGGCCGTTACATGGGCCCACCTGACCTGGAAGCTTCCTTCCAGAAAACAGGTCAGCTCTGTCCTCAGGTCTTCCTCAATCCCTGACCTCACCTCTCAAACCCTTATCCAAGTTTCTCGAATGAGATTAGGACAGTCTTTGCCATACTACAGTTTCTTGTCTTATCCTCCTTTCGGCCATGACCACTTAGTTCTGCTCGTCCCAACCATGTCCTGTCCAGGTCATGCAGGAATTAACCATCACTTTAGGACGTACCATCGATAAAATTCCAATTGATCGTGGAGACGATTTTAGAGCCCTAGACCCCGTTTAATTAATATTTTCCAAGTTTTTTGATTTCATTGCTCGTCGTTTAATTCATCGTCTTATTTATTACAACTTCTCAAACCAAAATTTGATCGCGTGTCTAGAATAGTTTTTTCGTTATTTTCTTATTCTTGAATCAAACACGAAAGTTACTTCTCGAGAGATTCGACTCAAGTCAAACTTACCACTTACAATTGCTTGGTTCTCTTGCAGACGAACTTATATTTTAATGAAAAAAGTAAATGCAAAAAGTCTGATTCACACACACACACACACACACACACACACACACACACATATATATATATATATATATATATATATATATATATATATATATATATATATGTGTACGAAAGACTCTTCGTACATTTAGTGTACATCAAACCCACAAAATTCTCAAATACATCAAAGTTGTAGTTGCAATTGATTGTGATTTTTCCCCCTAAATCTTCATATTCCATTAAAACAATTATGGCATATGCGATTTGTGGAATAATAAAATAAAAATCAAGCAATATCTCATTTTCTCTCACAAATTATTCCAATTTCCTCTTCTCTTCGCAATTGTCAATACCAAATTATACTCCTAACAAAAAATAAATAAAAATTCAAGTAACATCTCATTTTTTTCTCGCAAATTATCTCAATTTTCTTTCTCTTCACAACTGTCAATACCAAATTATACTCTTGGGCCTCGTTTGGTTTTAATGATGGGATGTGATCGGGCCAGATAATTATCCTAGTTTATCAAGTGTTAGGTGAACAAGTACCGTCTGGGATAAAATGTCCCGGTTCATCACAGCCCGCGAGTTATTCCTTAAACACATGATAACTCCATCCCACCTCTCACCTTCGGATATATCATCAACCCTTTTATCAGGCTAAAGAAATGACCATCATACCCTCGCATACTCAATTAATAGCATCTTACTCATAATAAATAAACGAAGGTAATACTCTTGTCAGATTGAACTAACGAATCATCTGTTAGGCCATAATTCCATACAAATATATTATAGTAAAAAAAATACATCATAATATGGGGGAATTCTACGGTGCCTTCACGGCACCAATCCCCACTTAGTGGAGTGCATTTACAACAACTAGATCAATTTAGATCTTTTAGATTAAGAGATCTATGGTTGTAAATGCACGGGTGGGGGGCATGGTGCCCTTAAAAGGCACCGTAGAATTTTCTCATAATATGAATACATAGTACAAAAACCAATATATCATAATATGGGTTATAAATTTATATAAAAAATAGGACAATGTAAAATATGAAGGTCTATGTTTTTGAAAATAAGTATCAATAGACGATATTGTTTTCAATGTTAACCAACACTGAAATCAACATCAAACAGTTTCAGAATAATAAACAGCAATTTTAGAAAATAGATGTTGAGAACGATGTTAACAACATCAAAACCAACATCACATAGAGTTTAAAAAATGTGCAGCGGAATAAATATTAAAAATCGAACACAGCAATTTAAAACCAGTTCACAAGTAAAAGATACTTGTGAACTTGGGTGTACAAACCCGAAAACTATATTACTTATCTTGTTCACGATCAATACAAAAGATTCAAAGTAATATATGAAAACTACGGTTTCAAAAACTATGATACTAAAATACTTATCGCCTTGAAGGATGATGATCTTCTTTGTTGGTTACGCAACTCCAAAGATCCAGTGATTAAAATCGTGGCTTCAAGTCTTGTGGCAAAACTTGTGATGATCTTCTCCGTTGGTTACGCAACTTCGAAAATCTCCTTGCTTTAGATCGTTGTCACAAGTCTTTTACTTGCTCGTGTTCTTCTTTGCTTGCGTCGTCTTGCTCTTGCTGCGTCCTTCTCAAAAAACTGTGTGTCAAGATTATCGAAGGTGTCCTCTTCTCTTGGCTTTTTCTTGTCTTAAATAGACAAGAGTCCTAGAGTCCTAAACTTGGTAGACAAGTTAAACAAGTCCTAAACAAAATCTAGGAAACTAAATAAAATTTTAGACACAATCTAGGAAACAAATCTAGAGTCATAATTCTAGTTCCCTAATATATTTTGGGCCCAAGAAAGGCAAACAACTAAATAAGGAATTATTCCCAAGAATAGAATCCTCAACAATCTTCCCCTTTTGCCTTTCTGGACAAAATACCCAAGACGCATGAAAATGATCAAAAGACTAAAAACTCTCACTGAATTAGAAGCTCCCCCTACATTAGAAACGTCCCCTAAATGAAGTAACCATTGTTTATAACAAACAAAAACGAATTACATTCACAGCAGCGTCTTCTACATTCTTCTCCCCCTTTTTGTTCTGAAAGCAAAAAGGACCTCAACAAACGAGTCCCGAAGCGCCTGGTGCTGTGCAACCTGGCTATCAAACAAAGTAATCTGGGCTCGGACAAATGGAGCAGAAAAATAAACCATGTTGGTACCGATGTTGGGAATACCAGAATCAACACCAGACATGACAGCAGCTCGAAGAGGTGCCTCGGTGCCTAAAGAAGGTAATCAGAGTCTGCTATTTGGCACTCAGCAATCATGCCTCGATTTTGAAATTCCAAGAACATCTCTTCAGCTTCACTCGTCAAGAACCTCGTAGAGATTGGTTCCAAATCTTCAATCTCGATGGCTTGAGACGGAGCCTCATCAGAGCTAGCAGAGTGGTTGGAGGCAGTTGTTGACATTGGTGCACTAGCAGATGGAACATTTTCAGAATCAGGGCTTGGAGAGGAGGCAAGATTGTCTGCAGGGGATGTTGGTTTCAGTGTCACAACACCAGAACTAACATGGGCTGACACGGCAGCTTTGGACTTCTTCGTTTCTCTCTTTGGGTGGAATTTTCTTATTATCTAGACGCACATCATGTTTCTGGAGCTTTGTTGGGTGATGGTGAATTCGACATTCTGCAAGAGAATTGGAAATAACCACAAACATAAAATTGAGTGTCGTAGGCAGTAAAATTGAGAGAAAGGAAAAGTAAAAAACCTTAACTTGTCAATTTTGGTAAAGATGATCGGAGTAGGGAAGGAAACGGGTAAATAAAGAATAAACTGAATAAATAACCCCCCACTACTAATTTTAAAACCCAAAATTTTCTTTCTCAAAATAAGACACACGATCTCTATGCTTGAATAGCCCACTATCTCTTACTAGGAGAATAAAAATCATAAATCCCAACTACAAATTAAAACCGAGATAGAGCTAGATTTTTATAAACCATCACCATAGTTGAACAAAGCTTTTGCAAAGCAATTTTTCACTCACCAAATCAATATCTTTATTACATGTCAAACCGTCTGATTACATCTCCACTGAAACACGCGGTTAGCAAGATTCAAGACAAGATTAAAAGAATCCAAGATAGACACGAACACAAACAACAGAACGCACAGCAAGAAGGTATCTTCCAAAGTATGAATGTCCTATTGGATGCCTAAAATCCATGACCTAAAAAGGTTAGAATTATTCACATTATGGTTTTAGTGACTCGATCAGTGTTGCTCTTTATTACTGACAACATTATAACCAATATTACCTCAGGCGAAGTCAATGGAAACTTACCCGTTAACCCAAGTTAATGACTACGTCAAAATCGCTCAAGAAGGTAAAATTTAAAGATTGAATCAATTTGTATCCAGATTTTCTTCATATTTTTAGAGATTTGAAGAGAAATAACTTATCTTCAGCAATTGCTGTTAAAACCTCTTGTTTTTGGACCTGAGAGAAAACCAGTTTCTGCTGGCGAGCTCCACAATCACCTAATTGAAGAGGTTAGTCTTTTTTTTATCACTTTTATTGCAACACACAACCTTATCGCACTTCCAACCAGACTTAATGCATTTGGATTATGTATGAAAAGAAAAATAAAAATGCATGCAAAAGTATACAGATGTTGTGACTGATGTTGATATGGTGTGTCACAACATTAAAACCAACATTGGCGTAGACAATGCACATACCGAGATCTCTTCTCAAACGAGAGAAGGTCTCTAAATCTAATGCCTTCGTGAAGATGTCAGCAAGATGATTGTCTGTTCCTATATGCTCAAGTCTAACTATCTTCCTCTCAACCAAGTCTCGAATAAAGTGGTACCTTATGTCAATGTGTTTGATTCGAGAAAGTTGGACTGGATTTATCGAGATACCAATGGCACTGGAATTATCACAGAGCACAGTCAATGTTCTTCTATGTAGACCGTAGTCCCCTATCATTTGGTTCATCCACAATAACTGTGTATAAGTACTTCCAGCTACAATATACTCGGCGTTAGCTGTAGAAAGAGAAATGCAATTTTGTTTTTTGCTATACCAAGATATAAGATTCTTAGCATATTTGGACTCAGAAAGAAAAATACCATCATCCAGTTGTTTAATTTGCAAACCAAGAAAGTAAGAGAGATTACCTTCCATGCTCATCTCGAATGTATCAGATATCTTCGTAATAAACTCACTTACCATCGATTCAATACGAGTGACTGGAGCAAACGTCTTATCTGAATCTGAGTCTGATTTTGGATCATCTTGATTCGATGTTGGGTTTGATGTTGAGTTCCCAGAACCGTCATCGAAACCAACATCAACAATTTCTTCAATTTCAACACCTGCATCTTCGATTTGGTAGCAGTTGGCTGATGTCCTCTGACCAGTAAGAATACACGTATTGCCCTCGTCATAAACTTCACACTTTTCATGAGTGAACTTGACATTAAAACCACCATCGCACAGTTGACTGATGCTTATCAAGTTCGCAGTTAAGCCTTCAATAAGTAACACGTTCTCGAGCTTTACAACACCAGGGACATGTAGAGTTCCTCGGCCAATGATTTGACCATTTGCACCTCCACCATACTTCATATTTCCTCCATGAAATTTGACAATATTCGAGAGGAGATCTTCCGAGCCGGTCATGTGCTTAGAGCATCCACTATCAAAGTACCAGGCTCCAGGGACGTGGGATTTCATGGAGGTACAGATCATGTTGCACTTGATATCATTTTTCTTGACCCAAACCTTTTTGAACCTGGTGTTGGTTTTCAGGAAACCAACATTTGATTCAGCAGTTAGTTTTGACCTTTTAAAATGAGTTTGCTTGCCAACAAGCTTCCAGCAGTATGGTCGTATGTGACCTGGTTCACTACAGTGATGATACACGTATTGTCTTCTTCTCCTCTTGTGGCGTTTGGTCGACTTCACCTTTTGACTTGAAATTAGCTTTTGAACATGCTTGTATCCAATCCCATGTTACGAAGAATCCGGGATACTCGATTCCATGATTTCATCCAACTTGGCCTTGCCCTTGTTGAGGTTTGTGAGGGTTTCTTGAACCTTCTTCAATTCGGTCTTTACTCGTTCTACCTCATCATCCTTTTTGGTGAGGGATGACTCCAATCGGACAATTATATTAAGTTGATCATCCTTTTCCTTAGTCAATTTGTCCACCCCGATTCTTAGATCCTTGACTTTGAGTACTTATTTTCCCCAAGTAGCATATAATTGTTCATACTCAATGCTCAACTTCTCGTACTCGCCAAGAGATTCATCAACCTCATCGTCATCTTCAATATACTCTGTAGCAATCAAGCTCTTCTTCCTCAGAGTATCCATAGTACCTAGACAAATAAGGATCATTACTTAAAAGATTAAGTAACCCGCTCTAGATGCCAATTGTAAAATAAGAAGGTGTATGATTTTGAAAATAAGTATCAATAGACGATGTTATTTTCAATGTTAACCAACATTGAAATAAACTTCAAACAGTTTCAGAATAATAAACATCAGTTTTAGAAAACAGATGTTGAGAACGATGTTAACAACATCGAAAAAACATTACGCAGAGTTTAAAAACGTGCAGCGGAATAAATATTAAAAATCGAACACAGCAATTTAAAACCAGTTCACAAGTAAAAGATACTTGTGAACTTGGGTGTACAAACCCGAAAACTATATTACTTATCTTGTTCACGATCAATACAAAAGATTCAAAGTAATATATGAAAACTACGGTTTCAAAAACTATGATACTAAAATACTTGTCGCCTTGAAGGATGATGATCTTCTTTGTTGGTTACGCAACTCCAAAGATCCCGTGATTAAAATCGTGGCTTCAAGTCTTGTGGCAAAGCTTGTGATGATCTTTTCCATTGGTTACGCAACTTCGAAGATCTCCTTGATTTGGATCGTTGCCACAAGTACTTGCTCGTGTTCTTCTTTGCTTGCGTCGTCTTGCTCTTGCTGCGTCCTTCTCAAAAACCGTGTGTCAAGATTATCGAAGGTGTCCTTTTCTTTTGGCTTTGTCTTGTTTTAAATAGACAAGAGTCCTAGAGTCCTAAACTTGGTATACAAGTTAAACAAATCCTAAACAAAATGTAGGAAACTAAATAAGATTTAGACACAATCTAGAAAATAAATCTAAAGTCATAATTCTAGTTCCCTAATATATTTTGGGCCCAAGAAAAATAAACAACTAAATAAGGAATTATTCCCAAGAATAGAATCCTCGACAACAAAAATACACTGTAAACAAATTAGATACAACTCCTAATTTCACCCACCATTCTCAAATAATTAGCTCACCCACCACACTCCACTGTCCAGTAGTGGAGGAAAGGATGGCGGCGAGAGAGAGAGAAAGAAGAAGGCAGACTGATTAATGGTGGTCTGTTAAAGGCTTTAGTTGAGGTTTTGGGGAAGGGAACACTCGGGATGGCCTACAAGGCGGTGATGGGTTGTTAACATGAGTGAGGAGTTTTAAAGAAAAAATGGAGGAAGTTAGGAAAATCGGTCATGAGAATATGGTAGATTTAAGGGCTTATCACTATACTTAGGATGAGAAACCGATTGTGTACAATTAGGAGACAACCATTTTAATTAAATACCTCCTGCCCACAACAACAAACCCCACCCGGACGCCACAGAAATTCGGAGGTGAATAATGAAAAAATGTCTTTCAGAGCTCCCTCAAGTGAGAAGATTTACAGGTTGCCTTGCTCGGAATAAGGATTAACCCCGCGTCATTTAGTTGAAATTTGAGTATGTGTGTTAGGGTTGTGCCTATATTTGTGATCCCATTATATTGTGAAACTGGTGCCATGGTTGTCGCAGGTACAATAGTTTACTCTTATCATTGGTGGATTCAGACACCTGCAATCAACCACACATTTCATGTATGTTTGTTCCATGGTGGTTGTGGGAGATGCAGTGTATATTCTGAGATTATAGTTATAAGGTCCTGTCCTGCTGTTTAATTTTAAGTTCAAATAAGGGTGTGGTACACAGGGGCGGAGGTACATTGCCGCTCACCCGGGCTGCAGCCGGGTAGCCCAAGTTTTATGCTTGGTAACCCCATCCATTTTTTATATGTTTTTATTTATTTGATAGATATGGACATGATGGGGTGAGTCATTTATTTTTCTTTCTACACTTAAGGCTTATTTTTGTTTTGTTTTATAATAAATCTTTTTGYTTTGCAAATGCAATCATACATATAACCAGACAACACGKACTGTCCCCACTTAAACTCTCAGCCTCCCATGGTTTATCACTCTACTTGATAAATATTCAAATTTTAAATACAATAAGGTTTATAGATACATAAAACAAGTAAAATATTTTTACAATAATATATAGGTTTATACAAATAATCAATTAACATCTGATTTGTATAAGAATTATAATGTACATATTTTCTTTATTTCAAAGTGAAATGTTAAAGTGGTCATAATTCTTTTTTCTAAATTGTCAAAACAAACTAAATAAAGAAGGCTTCAGTGCTTCAATTATACATAACCCAATTAATTATAAGGATTTTTTTTTTTTAATATAGCTAGAACAAAAATGTCCAAGAATATGGTCTTCTCATCTAATTGTGAAAAATAATAATAATGATTCCAACAAAACATAAAAGATGACGAAGTTGCCGCATTGCCGGAACTCGCTTTCTGTACGTCCTATTTATGGTAAATCCAACATGAGTAACCTTTAAAARTCATTGGTTCATATCCTAGRCCTAAATTATAATTCGAAATTGTAATTTAATAATTTTAATTGTATTTTCTTTATTAACATATTTATYATCTAATCTGTACTTTAATAAAATATCCATTTTTTAATTAGATTATTCGAATCTCAATGAAGAGATAGAGAAGAACCTTTTCTTAAACCAATAATTGGTGATCATGCATTGTATCTTATTTATAATTTTAATTGCTATTTGTTATTTTATTTTTCATTATAAAAATAACAAAAAAGTTATAATCCCATCGGAGAAAATTCCGTTAGGTAGTGACAACTTTTAAGATCTTAGTTTTTTATTTTAGTTTTTATTTAGTTAATCTTATTGGGGGTATCTATTTTTATAGGGTTTGTTTTAAGGAGTTGTACGAGTTCTTTATGAATTTTTCTTTTTAGTTTTATCTCATTATTTTCTTGGATTCATTTTTTAGTTTTTATTAGAAAGTTTAGTTGTTTTAGGTTTTTTATTTTGTTTTTTTATTCCTTTTATTTTAAAATTTAGGTTAAGCACTGCAAAAAAAGTTAAAGTGTCTGTGAATTTAGATTCAGCCCGGGTGGATTTATAATTCTGGCTCCGCCACTGGTGGTACATGTTGTTTTGAATAAAAATAGATGAGTTGGTGAAGTTTTTAGAATTCTGCAAAAATCATGGAAATTTGAATGCATTACAGAAGCAATACTTGTCTTAACATCAGACACGGGATGCATTTGACTTTTCCATAAAAATTTATTATTGTATGATATGAATTACATACTCATACATCCGGTCAGCAATAAGTTGGGTCATTAGAGTTGGCTGGATTGGATCTGATCTATCATTAGAGTTTAGTCATCTATATTTGTTGTAAACCTCATTTACTGCTATAATTATGAATAAGTTACTTTTAGTGAGTGCAGGCTGATTTCTCATACCGAAAGGACGCGTACGTGATCAAACAGTTGACAAAAGCACATGCGTCAACTAATCAACGTGAGTGATATGACATCCATTGAACAACTTCAAATTGATAGTCTAGAGAACGTTGGTGGTCGGCCTAGTCTCGTCCCGATGTGGTTGCAATATATCTGTCTGTTAGGGTTGTGTTAACTCACGGTTTGGTTTTGTATGTACCGTCAACTTACTAATCCAGTTAGCACTAACTACAACTTGTATATGGCTTATTTTATGTGGGATGCAGGCGCTTGCTCCCACATGTATAATTAGATTCAAGTGTGCTTATTACCGTAGGATGTCTATTTGAACTTCCTCGTGCAACCATTTTGTGTAAGAAATTCAACGGAGTGTTACGGGTGGCAGAATGTAAGTTGGAATTCTCTTTCGAAACTATTATGTTTAGCTGTTGTATTGTTGTATGGCATGAAATTAAGTTGGCTTAGTTAACCTTTGTTGTTGAAGTTGATTTTTTGTTTGCTTATTTATTTGTTTGGGTGGAAGATGGCGTTAATATTTGCATATGGATACATCTTTAATGTTAATATTTGTATAAAAGATGGTATTATTTTCTGGCTTCATTCAAAGAATGACATTAGCTTCCAACCTTGATGATTACTAGTATTTTATTTTTCCTTTGTTCAACAATTAGTATGAAATGCCAAATAATGTTGAAGAATTTCTATTTTCTGCGGTGTATTTTTGGTGAAGAAGGATTTCAAGTATTTGAAGCTTGTGGATGAAGTAAAAATGACGAGGATAAAATGGCATTTTCACCAATTACTTCTGTCATATCCTGGGATCCAAACGAGGCCTTCTAGTATCAACCATAGACGTTTCACACATTAAGGGAAAGAAACTAAATGACCCTATTACCCGCACCAATAAGTTTATCACTGTTCAAAATTTTTGCATGTTTCCTACTTTTGTCTTCCGTATATGCCTCAAAAGGGTAAAATAGTAAAGATTGGTGCAATTTTCCATTGAAATTGTAAAGCACAACTATTTTCCCCTAACACATCTACCGTGATGTGAAGTGAAATACCATGCATTTCTCTCTCGCTCATGGCTATGATCACAATTTTTATTTTATTATTATTATTTTTTTAATGAAGGACATTGATTTCTCTTGTTTGTTTCTTGATAATCTCACTTTTACTCCTGGCCACTCACTACTCACTCTTGTTTTCCCTCAAACTCAAGCTATAATGTATGTCGACCAGACCAAATGTGTCTCTCTTTCCAGACGAATCTCCATCATAGACAAACGATATCACCTCACTTTTGACCGGTTTCGACTGACTCGGTCGAAAAATAAATAAGACCGTGCATCCCCTTTTGTCCGATCCTCCTCTAATTTCGATTGGATATTCAACACCCTTCTAGACATTAAAGATAAATTTACGTACTCCAACTCCAGCATCCCATAAAACTCCCTCTCACTCCCCGAGTCGTACTCTCCATTCTCTTTCACAATAAAATTACTCCTATCGCATTCACTCGTAATATGCTCCCTCCCATGACATTTTCAACATTCAGGGTCACAAGTCCGAGAAGAAGTAAATACAAAGCAATCGTCATAATAAAACAAAAGCAAAACCAGATAATGACTAATATTACAAGTATCTAATTTTGACCTTTATTTTGAACCTACAGTACATTGAACAGGATAGCAGCAGCAGTCCCAAAAGGCAAGGTAAAACTAGCTCCAATAAAATTTCTTAATAACTTTCAGGATAGGTATATCCAGCGATAGTTTCACGATTCATTTATTCAAATAAGATGGCAAGTGATCTCTTCAATAGTAAGTTGGGAGATTTTGGAAGTGAAAGCCACTCACACATTTAACTCTGCACCTTCCGGGCCCAGTGGTTCAAAAATAGCATCTAATTCGGTGATATTCACTTCTTCTGAGCTCGATGGACTCCACTTGGGATTCTGGTGTCAAGAAGAAAATAATAGCAATTAACAACACTTCTAATGTCAAACATGAAAGGAAAGTAATAAATAAAATCAATTTGGTCCATCCATTTTAGGATTTGGTCGCTGTGTGTAGCTATTTGTCCATGCTTAAGTGCAAGAACTGAATAGCACAATTTACTGCTAAAGATGCCTGTGAGTGAAGATCATACATTTAGCTGGCTAACTTTATTCTGAGGTTAAGACCCAGAAATAATGTGAAAGACAATATAGTAGATAGACTATCATGCGCTTACATCGTTAACTTTAATTATGCAAATGGTGCTTTCAGTAAATGAATGAACACAGATGCACCACAGTTTTAAGTATAAATGTTCACATCACGCGTTTCTTTTGCTTCAATGTAACTAAATTGCTAACGGGATAGCTTTCTTGAAACATAAATACAACGAGAAAACCGAAACATGAACAAGTGTCATATTAGACATAGGTTTAAATATCCAATAAATACATGGATCATGAGGCACTGTCAAAATTAAATGTGCCAACAATACATTTAGTCACGGACTCGACCCTTTATCCAAGGTTTTTGGCAGCCTAAGTTTTCAAAAGAATCCTATACATGGAACTTAGAGTGAGCATGAACCATGGATCAACATGAGCAACTTTATCGGCAATTAGGTCTGGATACAATCAACAAGTATTTGACTATGCTTGGACAATTATGATTATCATTAGTTTACACAAGCTACATGACACTATATGCAAGTCCGTATTATGTAAAAAGAGTGACAATGATTATTGTATGTGATAAAATATGCAGATCCATGTGTAACCATAACTACAAACATTCATCACGCTATGAATTCTTATATACCTCAATACTTAATTAATTAAATATTTTAACTAGATTGTTAATAAATTGACTATTATACATGATTATTACATGTAAATATTATATACTCCGTCCCAAAACCATTGTCGTTTATGCCTCTCTTCTTGACCTAAAATAATTGTCATTTTAAGAATGCAAAGCAATTTTGGGCTAAAACTTCCAGAATGAACATATTTATTGTTTCTAAACATGATGTTTTAATCTCTTTAATGAGTGTTAGAAACAAAAAATACATTAAATACCCCCACATTAAATGAGGATAGATCAGTCATATTGTAAGACTTCTTAATTTGTGTGAAATCTTCTAAAACGATAATTATTTTGGGATGGACGGAGTATATTTATATCATATAAATAATTTAGATTAGTTTGTCCAGTCAAACTCTTGAAATAAATATCTATTTTGAAGTGCAGAGGGATCCCAACTTCTATTTTGGGCATGGTATGAATTTGATGAGTTCAAACTTATTTGTGTTGGATACACTGGAGATTGTTGGTTCCTATTTAACATTTATTTCACTTGAGTCTAAAACTCCTACTGCATGCTCTCTTTGGTAGTGATACAGGACATATACCAACACGGTGGTAGAAGCAATGAAGAATTGGACTTAAAAGTTCAGGCACATTCTGATAAGTTTTATGCTACGTGTAATGATTCATCGAACACCACACAAATTTGAGGTTTCAACATTTCATGTTGGAAAACACGGTGAGACAATTTGTATCTGGTCTAAAGTTGCATCACACACTTGACACAGATAATTATTATACTGGTTGAAATATAACATAATGAGCATTTATAGAGGAAGGACATTTTGATAACTCATCAAAGGAATCACACGGTTGAGATACTAATAACAAGTTTTAACTAGCCAAAGTTGAGCTTTTCAGTCGAAATAGAAGAGAAACTTGGACCACTAACTTGAAGGGTCACAAACACTTTTTGCTTTTCAGTCTAGAAACATGTTTGCTTTGCTCAAGATTCAAGAAATATTTTCGCTAGGCAACCTCATGCTAGTATGCTACTTTCTCACCTGTTTGAATGCCTTAGTCCTATTTTTCAAAAGGCTATACCCCTTTTCTGCACAAGTCTTTATTCAAAATATATTTTCTGAAAATCACCAATATAAAAACACATCTAAACACGTTTTTCATTTGCACAGATCTTCTCAAAGCGCCTTTAAGAAATCATATCCAAATTGAAAGTGAAAAAGAATCCAAACTTCCATCACTTTCTAAAGGCTTACACAGTCAAAAGCAGGTTTCCTAGAATGGTATTACATTATCTTCTTCCCATACATAATCACCAGTAATGATAAAGAAAACTCGCTCTCCCTAGTAAACACACTCTCTGTCCCAACATTATGTGGATAGTTTCACCGGGCACTCGTGTTATTCTAGAAAATGAAGCCTTGTTTTGGACATTCCACAAAGGAAATAGGAGCAATAGACCGGGAATTAGAGGTAGCATTTTTATTTGCACCATTGAATAACTATTTAACTCATATGCATCCACATACAAGACATGCAACCTTTTTCTAATAAGAGAAGATAAATAAAAGTTGTATGATATCAAAGAAATCAAGCTCATGTCATATATGCAGTTCCAAAATAATGAGATGATCATATCTAATCACTATTTTAGTGATCACCAATTACATCTAATCACTATTTCACTAAACAAGCTATCACATCAATTTTTCCAGACAATCTTTTCTTATTCTCTCTAGAAAATGAAAGAAGCGAACGCAAGGTAAGGCTATCACTCCAAAAAGAGAATGGTAACATGGGAAGTAATAACACGAGGAATGAAACTCTAATTGAAGAGAAAAGTGGGTGCATGATAAGGTTTTGATAGAAAGAAAATAAGAAGAAAAGAGAATCACAAAAGAAAACAAATTATTATTATTACGTAAAAAACAAGAACACAAGGTTCACCTCAGGAAATATCCCGCCCAGCTTATAGCCACCAAAATACTTTGGATAACCCTAACAACTGACAATGAACTACTTAAATAGATAAGTTGTTACGCATCACTTTTATATTATTTATGTTTAGGGTTATATTCAAGTAATAGTGGGCTTTAGGCCTGTAGGGTTAGGGTTATTTATCTATTTAAAAGTGATGCGTAACATAAATAACCCTAACCCTACGGGCCTAAAGCCCACTATTACTTAAATATAACCCTAAACATAAATAATATAAAAGTAATGTGTAACAACTCTCCCGCCGTTCAAAACAGCCTTGTCCTCTAGGATGGTGTTCGATCCCTTCACAACAGCAACATTCGACCACTCAATCAACACAATCATCAGCACCCCTTGTCCGATTAGACGGCAATATGAAACGGCCTTTATAAAAAAGAACATCATTAACTAACGCATAGGGCCCTTGTGTCCAATCGACTGCTTCTAGAGCTCGAATAAGTCTGCACCATAGGTTGCCACTGCGAGCCTCTCCACCCAATTTTTGCATGTCGTTTCAACAAAACAAGGAAATAGCGCACAACTCACCAAAAGCATCCGTATGTTGAGACAAGGTATCAGCCATGGCGTCCTTGGATATATGATTAATGCGAGAGCACTGCCCCAACCCTTCTCCAACGAGGTCATCAGCATGGAAAGTGGAGGATTCCATATGCCGGGTCACTGAAACCGTCGCAACTGGCTGCGGATGGGCTGCTGGAACAGAGGTAAGCAATTCATCGCCACTGCCAAGTTCCTGAATTTTCGCGCAAAACAGGGTGAGCAGTGGGAAGCGAGGACGCGGAGTCTGCGACGCCAGAGCTAGACCAACCTTTTTTGCGCATTAATGTCTCCAAGTAGAGTAGATCTTGAATTCAATTAAGTTGTGACAACTTCTGATCGATTTTGATGAACACATCCTGCCACTTCTCAACACACCCTTCTCTATCATCTCAACACACGCCTCCATTCGTGGAAACATGGGTAATTCAGCGGGAAAAAAAAAGTGGCAGGTCGGACCAATTGAAGTCAAGGGTTTGATAGAAAGAAAATAAGAAGAAAAGATAATCGCAAAAGAAAATAAAGTATTATTACGTAAAGAAATAGAACAAGAACACAAGGTTCTCCCCGGGAAATATCCCGCCCAGCTTATAGCCGCCAAAATACTTTGATCCCAAGATAACCCTAACAACGGACAATGAACTACTTAAATAGATAAATAACCCTATCCCTAACCCTACGTGGCTAAAGCCCACTATTACTTAAATATAACCCTAAACATAAATAACATAAAAGTGATGCTTAACAGTGCATGTAGAAAGTAAATGAAATATAGAAAGAGAGAGTAAGAGAGCTAAGAAGAATATCTTCAGCTCGATTTATTTCATCATAATGAGGAATAAAAGGTACAGCAGTATATTTATAGTGACCTGTGTACCATAAAAGTAGCAATATGCTAACAGCATGGACTAGTTTATTGACCAATATTGACTACACTATATATTTAACAGTGTGAGAGTTCAAATTATCTACTACTCAATGAAAGAAAATCCAAGCCAAAAATTGCATGAACAGATAATAATCCAGCCGAAGCATTAACCTGGTCTTTGTCAACTAAGACAGCCCGAACACCCTCGGTGAAATCACTTCGAAGAGCAGACCTTGTAGCAATTCGATATTCAGCTTTCATCACACCAGTCAACTATGCGAAAGAAAGTGGAGATAGGCCAACATTAAATTAAAATAAATTTAAATTAAAAACAAAAAACTTTTTGGCTCACCCCTGGACAGAGGTGAGTTAATTAGGAAATGTACCTTAGATAAATCATTATCACTCTTGCCTAGGGCAGACTTAACTCTTGAAAAATGCTTTCCAGTGAGGCTAAGAGAATATGGGGCTCCTTTCCTAAGCCCTTGCAGTGCATCCTTGGCCCACTCCGCCACTGCCAAAAATTGTTGGAAATTAGAGTAAAGATAATCAGAGTCAATAATTATGACAAAAACAATACACTAGTACACTCACCCATAGTATCATCACTTAGCTGATGATTTTCCAGCTCCTCAATTACCTCCTTCGTAGACTTGCTACTTCCAAAGGCTGAAACTATCTGAGGTAAAAGCAACTTCAGACGAGGTTCAGACTCTGGGTTTCTGCTGTATCTTTCCAACAGTGCTCTGATGTCCTGATCGGAGTCCTCAGAACTACAGCAAAATACAGGTAAGGTCTTTAAATAATGAGGCACACTCCTGTCACGCAGCAGGTCCCCTACAACTAAATTTTAATTTTATTTAAAAAATAAAAAATAAAAAAACTAAACTGACTAAAAATCTAAAAAATAAACCTTAAAAAAATGACAAAAGAAAAATCCTAAACGTGGAAACCCTACAAAACTGGAAAACCCTGAGAAAAACTAAAACTAACAAAAAAACCCTAAAATATAAAAAGAAAAACTAAAAACCTAAAATTTGGGCCATGCCTAACTGAATGTACTCAGTTAGGCGGGTGTACACAAGTTAGTCTGAAAGAATAGTGTTCACTCTATCGCACGTCGAGAGAATAACTATCAATATTTTCCTTATCTACAATGAGATGCCAAGCAAGCAATAAAACAAAATCATTTTCGTCAACAAACAGAGATGCACAAGCTGAATACAATATTTTACGAATATATTTCTTTCACTGAAAAAGGGAAAAATGATCTACACATGAGAACAAGTACACTTATTTGAATGCAGAATAATAACCAAATCTGGCATTGTTAGAAAAAATGCATACAATGTGGTTGCCAAGAGATCCCCCTTTAATGCAGGCAGGTTATCAGAGGGCACATAATGTGTTCCCAGACCAACATATAGAGCATCAGCTGGAGTTGATATCCTACTTCCTGTCAACCCAAGGTAGGCTCCTGCAAAATCAAATGGAGTAAAAAACTGGATGCATAAAACGAGATTAGGTTCATTGGTTATAGGTTTTTTATGCAATAAGATTGCAATGAAAAAACAGGATGTTGCAAGTTGGATAAATAATAAGATGGGAATGGGAAAATAGTCAAGTAAGATTGAACTTGATTGCCGTATGAGATAGCAAAAGACAATTATGCATTCCACGTGTTTGAATTATATATGATTACAAGTTATATGTACAAAGATTTCTAAGCTCACTTATTAATATGAAGTTATCAGTGTTCACATGTTCAATTACCATATAAATCTAGTGTTTGGAAATTAGAATGTGCATATAGGAAACCTCATAGCCAAGAAAATCAAATAAACAGTGCAGTACTCTGACCTACTGCTCCTTCTCCAGGACTTTTTGCTGCAATATATGCAAAACCAACATCTGGAAACAAGCCAATACCATTTTCTGGCATAGCAAGGATAGTTTTCTGATAGAAAATTTTACAAAGTATTATAAGATCATTATCCATTATGCAGTGACACCAAAATTATACTGTACACTGATATACCTCGGTGATAAGCCTATAGCGACCATGACCAGATAGACCAATGCCAAATCCCATTGTTACCCCATCCATGAAACAAATATAGGGCTTTTTGTACACAGAAATCTTGCATATTAGGGAATATTCAGCAGCGAACACCTAGCGAAGAACTCAAAATGAAAAAGAACATTTTCTCAGGAGCACATTTCAAGAAAAATATATAATAGAAAGATGCATTTCACAACATGCAGATTATAATTACACAAAATGCATGAAAGTCACTTTTGGCAACCTTAGTGTACATTTTCAGAGAAGGTTGAAATAGCTGCTTGGACAGTTAAACAAATTGCAAATTAAATGACCCACTAAACATCAATGACCTACAAATGCTAATGAAACAGATTCCAAATTAAATAACAAAGGGTTTAGGATGTTCCCAAAGTTTCATTCTTAAAGCCTTAAAGCCTTCTTGCATATTAGGGAATATTCAGCAGCGAACACCTAGCGAAGAACTCAAAATGACAAAGAACATTTTCTCAGGAGCACATTTCAAGAAAAATATATAATAGAAGATGCATTTCACAACATGCAGGTTATAATTACACAAAATGCATGAAAGTCACTTTTGGCAACCTTAGTTTTTACATTTTCAGAGAAGGTTGAAATAGCTTCTTGGACAGTTAAACAAATTGCAAATTAAATGACCTACTAAACATCAATGAACTACAAATGCTAATGAAACAGCTTCCAAATTAAATAACAAAGGGTTTAGGATGTTCCCAAAGTTTCATTCTTAAAGCCTTAAAAAACCAAGATTTACATCAGGCTTTACTATTTAAAGAGTCCTTAAAGCCAAAAACAAATGTTCCCAAAGTTTCATTCTTATACATTGTTTATTGAATCGTATATTATCCCCTGGTTGGAGAAAACTCAAAACACCAGAACTAAAGTGCCGCTGAGTTATTGTATATCTGATTTATTGCCTGATATTGGAAAATTGAAGTCACCATCGTCAGTTCTAGGGTAAAATTGAAGCAATTAAATTAGAGATCAACATAATACACATAGAACGAGAACAATAAATAAAATCATCCAACTTATTGATGTGTCATGATGGGCATACTATAACAAAGCAAATTTACTTTTTATTAGTTTAATTTAAATGAATTCATCCTATGAAAACTACCAAAGTAGTGTCTAGAAATGTAAGAATCGGCCTAGGGGCGCGATTTTGTCCAAAATGGAAAAAAAAAAAAACTGCCTTGCCAAAAATCAGGCTAGGCGACCAAAAATCAGAAAATGAATTGGCCTAAATAAATATATATATATATATATATATATATATAGAGAGAGAGAGAGAGAGAGAGAGAGAGTGGCAGAAAATATATGTTGTGTGTTTTCCTCATTCACACACCGATGTATTTAAATACAAGAGGAGGTTTACAGGAAATAAAATAAATAAAGATCCATAATTTCTAACTATACGTTCGTGACCGTATTAGATGCAATGTGAAGAGCAGCTTGATTGTCAGAGATAATGAGTATTCTGAATATCTCCAAAACGTAATTGTCTGAGGAGTTGCGTGAGCCATGTAATTTCACATGCAGCTGCTGCCATGGCCCGGTATTCAGCTTCGGTACTGGATCTAGCAACTATATTCTGCTTTGTAAATAAAAGCACAATATCCAGAGGTCAACCTTCTATAGGAGGGTGAACCTACCCAATCAGCATAAGAATAACAAACAATTTTATTATTGCCTTTGTCTTCATATAGCAGTCCGCATCCTGGTGCATTCTTGATATATCTGAGGATCTGCATAACAGCATCCCAATGGCTATCACAAGGAGCATTGAGGAACCGACTAACGACGCTTACTGCAATTATAAAATATCCGGTCTGATGGCAGTTAAATAAATAAGTTTACCAAAAAGTCGTCGGTATCTTCCTGGGTGGGTCTGTTAATGGCTCCCCTGACTCGAGAGAAGTTTGATGTTTGGATCCATGGGAATGTCACTAGGGCGACAGTCGAGGCACTCCAGTTTCAATGGGAATATCCAAAGTATATTTCCGTTGAGAAATAACAATGCCGGAGGCAGATTGAGCAATGCCTAGAAAATATTTGAGAGAACCGAGATCTTTCATTTGAAACTGACTATGAAGGTGAGATTTGAGTCGGAAAATACCTTCAGAGTCATCACCGGTGATGACAATAACATCCACATATACAACTAGATAAATGCACATGCGTGATGACAATGTCATCCACATAGACAACTAGATAAATGCACAGGCCTGACAAAGAGTGAAGCGTGAAGGGGAAAAAACTAGTGGTCAGCTTCACCGCGAGTCATACCAAATTGAATTAAAGCGGCACTAAAACGACCAAACCAGGCACGGGGAGATTGCTTAAGGCCATATAGAAAACGGCGGAGGTGGAGGCAACAAACAAGGTGAGAACCACCGAAAGCAATAAAACCAGGTGGTTGGTCCATATATACCTCTTCCTACAACTCGGCATGTAAAAATACATTTTTAATATCCGGCTGGTGAGGCGGCTAATGATGGATGGTAGCCATAGCAGGTCATAGCAATAAATAGAGGAACGGAGTTGATGTGATCTTAGCCACAGGTGAAAAGGTGAAAAAGTGTCCCCATAATCAAGACCAAAAATCTACGTATAGCACCAAGCGAGCCTTGAAACGATCATTATAGCGAGTCGGGCCAACTTTTACTGTATAAACCCAACGATAGCCAACAGTAGTCTTGCCAGGAGCGAAGGAACTAGCTCCCAAGTCCCACTAGCCAGTAAAGCAGCCATTTCGTCCAACATCGTTTGCTGTCAATGGGGATCAACCATTGCTTCTCTTGTAGACTTAGGAATACACACAGAATCCAAAAATGAGATGAAAGAGTAATATGAAGAGGATAATCGGTCATAGTGAAGAGTACAAGCATATAAAGGGTGTGGATTGCGAAAGGACCGAGTACCTTCATATAGAGCAATAGGAAGTTCAAGTGTTGGAGACATTGGGGCGGCATTTGGAGCAAGAGATAATGTTGAGGAACGGTAGAGGGAACTATCGATGGAGGTCGTGAGCGTTTCTGGTAGGTAATCACTGGTGATGGAGCAGAAACAACAATAGTGGCAAGGGTAGGAGCAATAAATGGATCATCTGAGGGAACATCGTCGACGGTAGACATTGGGAAGAAGGGAGTAGATTCAAAGAAAGTGACATTAGCAGATGTTAGATGGCGTTGAAGTTCAGGGCAATAACGATGATATCATTTCTGGAGACGTGAGTAACCTAGAAAGACACACTTAAGAGACTTGGCAGAGAGTAGAGATTCTGGAGAGGGACGGGATAAAGGTCATGTTGAGGGTACAAAATGGAGTATGAAAGTTTATTTTGAAGGACAAATGAAGGCATGCGATTGATTAGATGGCATGCGGTGTAAGAAGCGCATCACCCCAGAAGCGAATAGGAACATTACAATGAATGAGAAGTGTGAGAGCTGTTTCAACTAGGTGACGGTTTTTCCGTTCAGCCACACATTTTGTTGTGGTGTGCGAGCAAAAGACGTTTGCTGGATAATACCTTGCGAGTTTAAAAAAGATTGAAATTGAGTAGACAAATATTCTCGAGTATTGTCGGCTAGCAAAATTTTATAGAAGTCCCAAATTGATATTGAATTTCATTTGAGAAGCTTTGGAAAATAGAGAAAACATCCGAACGCTTTTTATTAGGAAAGCTCAAGTACATCGAGAAATATCATCAATAATGTGACAAAATAGTAATATCCCAAATTTGACCAAACTCAACTAGTACCCCAAATATCAGAGTGGACAAAAGTAAAAGGTGACGCAACACTTTTCCTGACATGTGGACTATAAGAATGATGAACATGTTTACCTAATTAATATGACTATAAAAAGTAGGAAACAAAAGACGCAATTTTCCAAACTTGGATGACCGAGACACTGATGGACAATATCTGGGGAATCGTGGAGACAGGCAACGGGTGGTGAAAGGTGATACAATCCTCCAGATTCATGTCCTGCTCCAATCGTCCGCCGGGAACGTCAATCCTGGGTAAGTACAAAATTATTAACAAAAAGGACAGAAAAATTAAGTGAACGAGTGAGTTTGCTAATTGAGATTAAACTGAAAGGACAACCAGGAACAAACAAAACAGAATGTAATGAAAGGTTACGAAGAGGATGGGTTTGACCAATGCACGAACTTTAATCTAAGAACCACTGGCGAGAGTAATAGAAGGTAATGCGTCAGATAAAGGCAAGTGAGAGAAAAGAGATTGGTTACCAGTCAGTCATATGATCAGAAGCACCGGAGTCAAGTATCCAAGGAGGAATGAGAGATAAAGGCTACATGATTACCATATTGAGTCACGACAGTAACCGGTGAAGCAGGTTGCTGCTGGACTGCCCTTTATTGGAAGAAATCATGATACTCGGAGAAAGAAATTGTAACATCTGCAAGTGGGGCAGGCATTGCAACTTGGGCTACATAAGCCGACTTCAACTGAATCGCTTGATCTCGTACCTTGGTACAACAATTTGCTTCTGTGTGACCAAAAGAGTTGCAGTACTCGCAACGAGGTCGACGATTACCACCACGACCCCCGCTTTGTCCACCATGAGAATAAGAGCGAGAGACAAGAGCAGAGGAATCAATATAAGAGGAAGGTTGCCACAAAACACGTGGAGTGGAGAGACGCAGCAGTTGTTCACAAATCATGTCATAGTCAGGGATACTCGAACCTGATAAAATTTGATTCCACACTAAGTCAAGTTAGGTGGGAGACCAGCAAAGAGCGACAAGACAACCATAAAAAATTGACTCCGTTCCTTATAAAAGGTCGTTGCATCATTGGTGAAAGGCATTAAGGCAGCATAGTCAGCTATCAAACGATCGAGCTTACCAAGATATGTTTGCAAATTCATATTCTCAAGTTTAGTGGACAACATAGCGGTCATCATGCTGTAAAGTCGATGGACATCATTGAAGAAGACTTTCTTGGCTTTGGTCCATACCTCATAACAAGTTGGTAACGCCTTGTATTAAGAATAAAGCTTAGGAGCAATAGAGAACCAAAGAACGCTCATAAAGAAGCATCAATTTGCTGCCAGCGATCCCGATCCGTGGAGGGAATCGCGCTGGCCTGAGTGGTCAAGTGGGCGGCCCAGCTTTGACCTTGGAACCACAGTTAGAGAGCTGTGAGGCCCAGGTACTGTAGTTGGCTGATCCGCTCAAATTTTCGCTCGGAATCAGTGGGACGTTTGTGAACGTCACAGCAGAGCCAAAGGTCATGGAAGACTCGGTGGAGGCCATGGAAGGGCAGCCACAGCGGCTGGTGGCAGTCGCGAAGGTTTTTTTTTTTTTTAACTTCGAGCATAGGGACTAGGGACTGGAGAGGCTTTCTAAAGAACCCTAAACACTGCTATCATATAGAAAGAGTTGTAGAAAATATATGTTGTGTATTTTTCTCACACACTGATGTATTAATATACAAGAGGAGGTTTACAATCAATGAAATAAAATAAAGATCCCTAATTCTAGCTATACATAATCTTCTAGATTTATTCACATAGAATCAGATCATATCTTCTATGAATCAAATAATATCCTCTCTCTCTCTCTCTCTCTCTCTCTCTCTCTCTCTCTCTCTCTCTCTCTATATATATATATATATATATATATATATATATATATAAATTATATATAAATTAGAATGTTTTCCGCTTCGAAACACAAAGTCCTTGTGTCATTGTATTTAGCAGTAAACTAGTTGACAATGCTACTAATTCCGATAATCGACTCTCACATTTTCAAGCAAAATGATTTCTCAGTTCTGGAAAGTATGTATGATTATTTAATACTAATAATAATTTTTCTAATTAGTGATGCTCCAAGACCTCAATCATGTCTGACTGTTCATGTTTTGTTGTAAGAATATGCTTTGCATCACCACCTGCACATGAAGTAGTTAACTAAGACTCTTAGAAGCGAATATGCAAGACTTAGATCCAACCATTAAACTTGTTCACCGCTTATGTAACTATAAACGCAAATAAACAAGTCATAGAATTTAAAAGCCAAGCTTCCACATTACGAGGTCACAGCATGCAACAAGTGTTTGTGCCACACACTTCATATGCCAATAAAAGAACCTTTTGCACAAGAGGAGAGGATTTGTCCTTTTGGATTTCAGCAACAACGCCCTTAATATCCATCCCTGCATTGTCATGAATGTTTACCCTCAGAACCTTGCCAAACACTAGTGAATACGTAAAAGTACAACCTCTAATGAGTAACATCATTAACGCATCAAAATCCAAGTAAGTTACAACTAGTAAACTATAGATATTAGAACTTATTTAGTTTGGGAAATAAGATTTGGAGGACACAAGAACAGAAAGCGTTAAAAATAGAATATATATAAATAAATAAATAATAATATTTCTCTAACCTGCTGAAAATGCACGAGACGAACTACTTTCAACCAAGACACATTTTACCCTCGGGTCTGTTTCCCATTCTTCAAGAAAACTCTTATATCTGACATCCATATCTACATCAATCCAATCAATCACAGTTAGCAACCCATGATTCTAGCGCAGCAGACAATAGAACCATGTTTTTACCAAACAAAACTAGTAAATAAATATACAGGGCGAGTTTAAAGACGTTAAACCTAGGTTCATAGCATTAAGGGCTTTTGGGCGATCAAGAGTGATGAGAGCTACGCCGTTTGGGAGCACATTCCCTCTGACAAACTCATTCACCATTGTCGCAAAGCTTCGTAGTGTTGGCTGACGAAAATTGTAGGGTATTATTGTTGATCGAAACGATGTGCAGAGGACACGCACTGGGTAAATGAGTTTGAATTAGCAGCTGAAACAAATTTCACATGATTTCAAATATATATACACACACACACACACACACACACACATATATATATATATATATCGAGTTTGACTATTTGAGTGCCAATTTATTGCACCCCAATTACTATCGCTCAAGTCAGTCATCGACACTGCACTGCTAAAGAACAGTTATTATTTTTTGAGCTAATCTCATGCACACCCCCTGAGTTACCCCTGACCTCCCATAAGGGACAAGTCATTGATACCACTAAGCCAAAGGGCTGGTCAACACTGCAATTGGTATCACATGCTTTATTTGAATTCTACATTGCTATGTTAAATTTAAAGAGAACGAAATAAAATGACCACAATAAACATGCAGAAGATCACTGATTTTCAATATCAAAACATGTTCTTGTTGCTACTAAAATTTTAACAACATCTGCTACATAACAGAAGATTAAACTCAAACAAATCATCACTGAAATAGAAAATATAGCCCATTGCGAAAAATCATAGAAAGGGCTTATTACTTATCCACGCACAGAACAACAATCACAAATATTCTCAACTGAGCATGCACAGACAATTTCAATGCCTTCTTTAATAACAATATTCAGTTGAAAACACCAGTTTAATGGAGTGGGTGTGAGTTTGTTAGAGATCAATCTACAATGCTGCCGTGTTATTATTATTTGTCTTCTTTTATTTTATTAGTGGTCAGTTTAATTAAGTTTATTTGATCATTACGGTAGGTCAGGCCCATTGGTGTAAGATGTTATTTAAATAGGTTTACCTCATTAGTTAGGGTTATCTTGGATTTAGTATTTTAGCAACTATAAAATGCGCGGGAGATTTCCCGAGGAGAACCTTGTGTTCTTGTTCTTTATTTTCTACGTTAATAATAATATTTGCTATTTACTTCCCGTTACATGCCCTTGGGTCTATCAGAGTTTCACCAAAGAAACCCACATGTGAAGATGAAGGTGATCTTGTAGATGCTACACTAGTGTAGTACACTTGGTGAGGCCTCAACCATCAAAATGTCATCTTTCTAAGAAAATGGGACACTTGGCATTGATCCACGAACCAACAATACACTTCGTATCCATCCACTCACCAAGTGTATGTATACACCTTGAGTAGCATGGACTCAGATGAACAAGAGAATAAGCAATAAAGAAAACGCCATTTGTGCTTAAATAACATGAGTTTTTCTCAATTAACCTGATTTTTTCCCAATTAACCCGTGTATGCTTACATTATTGTTGAAAAAAATAATAAAAACATTGAATAGAAAAATCTATCGATAAAAATGTCAATATTTTACTAAAAATCAAGAATAAATATCTAGATCAAAGAGAGGGTTGATGAAACCAAAAATCACAAATATAGAAGTAACTTGGATTCTTCGAGTGAACAATAAAACTCCTTTGGACATCCACAAACAAGTAGGAGTCACCTATGAAAAAGCTATCGATCCCTACTCTGTATTACGAATGGGAGAAAATAGATTAGTGTTTCCAAGAAAACGCATCTGTAGTTAAGGGTCATTTAAGTCTTTCAAATTTTAATGTAGGGTTGGACAATTTCATGGACTTTCAAGAGCTGAACTAAACTTCTTAAAAAATAATAAAAATCGCCCTCTAAGTGGTCGAACTTAGACATTTGGTCCTCCCTTTTAGGGTAATAATTCATATGTTCCTGTGGTATGTTCAGTTGATTGACCGAACTATGCAAGCGAGAACAACTCAATGTACACGTGTCAATACAGATTCAAATACGGACTATCAAAGATTCAAAGAACAAACTAATATGATTCCGAATAACCAAACCAAGATTTTCTACAGCTTTAGTGAACTAAAGGAATACAAAACAAGAACTTACAACAGATTGAAAGATGCAGAAAGTACAGTTACAACAGATGATAACATTCAGTTGCAATATAGGAATACAAAATCTTTTAAAATCAGTTCATGGTTCTTATATTGAGGTAACAAAATAATAATCCACGTTTAATTAACACCAAGACTCAGGGAGTTCTTTAAAGAGACCAGTAATATAATTTATAGCACTGACATGTACTAACAGTTTAATAAGACGTACTTATTTTAATAAAAGCTGATATAATGAGTTTCAAGTGAATGTGAAAGGCTAATTATACTTATGACTAAACATTCTTATCTTTCCATAATTAATATTAACTATGTAGGGAATTTAGTCAGTGAAATAACTGAATGGAGAGTATTGGATGAGTCTTAATATGAACTGCTTAAAGCTAACGGTTTATAAAACTCTAATTGGCTTTATTAAATAATAATTAAACTATAGAGGAGTATGAATATATACTCAGTCCAGGCTGAAACTTCAATTCTGATTTACCAACTCCAGGATTATATAAATTAAAGTTCAAGTGAACAGATTTGTGCTTAGTGATTAAATCTTAAATGATATCAATGATCTTTTGATAGTCATTCGTTAATATTCCAACTTTAGTTCTTGGTAATAAGAACTCCACGTATTCTTATAATTGAATAAAATATCCTTAAAGCCTAAAAGTATATTAATTTCAAGAATTTAAGAATATTTAAGTCTGCAATAGATGAGATCCATCAATAAACTAGACTGGTGGAATTATTAGTCAAAGTTTTATACACGTCCATTTCATCAGCCAAAAACCAAGTTCTTAAATCTTTTAATTCACACTTGGTTAGTTAAATCAAGTTTTGATTCTTGAACAAAGAACAGTTTCTCGCGAAAGTTCTTTAAGTCGAAATTCCGGTTAGCAAAACCAAACCTTTGGGGCATAATGATTCTTGCCAACAAGTATCAATTATTTCTCATCAACAAGTAAATACAAATAAAAGGATAATCTCAATATTCAGAGCACATACCACAAAAACAACACACTTGACAGAACAACAAATGTAAACATTTTCTTGTTAAAAACGTTTTTTCATCACTTTTTTGTCGTAAATTAGTTTATTAGGGTTCATTATTGGGGTTTTGTTCGAACTGGTAATGATGAACATAAAAATGTTGTTTGAAAAAAAATCGAACATATCATAATTTGCTATCAAAACACAGGCTGTTCGAACAAAATTTTCGAAAACATGGTTCGAGAATTTGCTCCGAACACCCTGTTTTTTCCCAAAAACCGAAGTGTTCTAAAAAAAATTCAAACATTAGACATTTGTTTTATAAAAATTTTCGAACATTACACATTTGTTTCAAAAAAAATTCAAACCCTACTTCATTGTTCGTGAAACCAGTGTTGAAACCTACGATTATCCAGATTTCTTTTTTCAGAGTTTTTTTGGAGGAACACCAAATTTTACATTTAAGAGACTTGCCTTAGATGTTTGATTGCTTATTATGATCCATCTTCTTGGGTTTTTTTTTTTTTTTTCAAAATATTTCAGACAAAAACTCTTCTTTTTCCATTCTTTTCTTCTCCTTTGAAATACTTTTGAAAACAAAAAGCAGCGTAGAGTCCACGAAAACTGAGAAAAAAAAAATCTATCATATCCTTTTCTTTTAATTAAGTCTTCAATTTTGTAGATTATAATTAACTTATAATTTTTCATCTACAATACTTAATCTATAATCAATTGTTGATTGTTGGAATTGTTACTCCTTTCAATTAATTTAAAAAACGGAACAATTCTACTACCGAATAATTTTCCAATGTTGCAACTAAAAAGTGGATCGATTAGAGGAGATACACTTGGATCTCTACGGTGAAAAGTTTTGGTGTAAGCCACATAACCAAGACTTGATTCTTTCTCAATCGTCGCTTGAAGGAAATTGAATTTGCGAGGTATTAATTTATTTTCCCTAAATCAAAATTTGTATTCGATACATGATAATAAAAATGACGACCGTTTAATTTTGGTTATATATGCTGTTTTATAACGGGGTTAGTATTTATTGATATATGCTTGTTTTAATTAATTGTAAAATTTTAAATTTCGCTACGTAGACCCTGTGTGGTTATAGTGAACCCAACAGTGGTATCAGAGCCACAGTTTTAATTTTCATTATTGAATTTTGATTCAATTTATGTTTATGTGATAAACATATTTTAATTATTAGAAGAATTTATTTTGTGTGTGATAAAATTGGTTTTATGTGATTTAATATTGGGATAAATTAATTTCATATTTAAACATATGAAAGAACTTGTATTTTAATGAAAATTGAATGCTGATCAATTTGTTAAATGCATGGATAGAATTAATT
>BMAC01000665.1:524183-573823 GCA_014905375.1 Phtheirospermum japonicum
ACAAAAAAAAAAAAAAAAAATCTTTAAGGAGATTTTTACCTACTTTAAATTAGGATTGTTTGGAGCAAATGGAAAGTCAACCCAAAGTTAGCCTCCGAAATTCCTACACAAAGGCCCAAAATTACTTTACACTTTTGCTCCAGTTCCGAATACAGAGGGGAAAAGCATCAAAGAAATTCATATCCAACGGGAATACCCAAATATTCACAGTTTCTTGGTGTCAGAATAAAATAAATCAGAACAAAAAACAAATACTTAAAATAAAAAGAAGACGAGAAAGGAAAAAAAATGAAAGAAGCAGGCTGCCTCATAGTGGCGGACGACCCACTGTGATGCTGGACAGTCGCGGTAGCGGTGAATCAGCGGATGCCGGCGGCGACAATGGTAGTCCAGCGGAGCAATGGAGCAGTAAGATAAGTGAGAACGGAGATAAGTTTGCGGTGTAGGTAGTGTTTACCGGTAGAAACCTGGCAGCGGGCTGGTGGCAGCGGGACAGAGCAGCTGAGATTTATCCAACGTGTCAATCTGAGAGCATCCAAGTGCTAGATGTTTTCAACTCGATTTTTATTTTGAACATTGTTATTTGAACAGTCTAGTTGGTTTGTGAGCAGAGGTTTTATAATGTTTGGTAAAAGCTACCATTCTTAGGTTTTATAAATTTTGGCATTCCAAAGTTGATAAGTTATCTCATTACTTAAAAAAAAAAAAAAAAAAAAATATGTCAGAAAAGTTAAAAATATTTCTATTATAAAATTAATTTAAACATTAAAGATATACATATTCTTCTTCCCAAAATCTTGAAAAGTCAAAATAATAATACAAGTTTTCTCTATAATTTTTAGTGTCACAATAATCACATTACTATTCTCTCTCTCTCTCTCTCTCTCTCTCTCTATATATATATATATATTATAAAATATTATTTTCCCTTGTAGATTGGCATAATTGATCCAGACTGCAAATAGATTGATTGGACTTCAACTATATGACGGATTATTCAAGGTATTTGTCCTATTGACTCTCCAATTTCAATAGTTTATCTATTTTTCTTCTTTTTCCCTTTTGGACTGTATGAATATTCACATTATCTTTTTTGTCCAGTATATCATTAATAACCCCCGGTCCGGCCACCCCTGACCTAAGAAGAACGATTATCCTTATATATATATATATATATATATATGGGTGATTTCAAATGAGAACCCGTCATTATATGTGAACCTAGAGACTTATTTTAACCATTAGATTGGATAATCTTGATGGTTGAGAACATGAACATGACATATCAACGTTTATAAAGAGCACTATATTGCTCTTTAGAAAGCACAACGGATAAAGAACTGCGAATTCAAAATCTTGAAATAAAACTCAAATCTTCAACAAACCATAACATTTTCAATTTTTATTTGTTTTATATGAAATATATATCAAATTAATCACATTCTCAAGATCTACGATTTAAGATACATATTGCATGTTTTGAAACGTAAAAATAAAATAAATATAATTAAATTAAAAAACCTGAATAGTAAAAGCATCGCATATGACTAATTTTAGCACTACAGTTCTGCATAAAAAGCACCATGAATATGGACATATACTTGCACCATAAATAAAAAAATCTGAATAGTAAAAGTATCGCATATGACTAGTTTTAGCACTACATACTGTATAAAAAGCACCATGAATCTGGACATAGACTTGTACCATGAATCTGGACAAAAATTTGGAGTGCTTTTCTTATATTGTTGCAGTGCTTTTTACTACACTAAACACTGCTTTTTCGAGACCGCTCACCATGATTCATGAGCAGCCCCTTAGTTTTCCAAAAGTTTGGGGTGAATCTGTGGTTCTCACAAATCTCTAAAATTACAATTAGGCCCAAAAGTATGTCAAATTCTCAAAATCTTTACCCAAGCCCAAAATCGAATTGAGGGCTTTCGATTCGGGCCTCGTCAGCCAAAACCACCGGCACCAATCTGTATCCCGTAAAGAGCCAAAGCCTTTGGCAATAAAAGCCCACAGGAATTGCTCGCCGGAGCTGCCGGGATCGAGATGAAACAACGTCAACGGAAGAATCAAAATCACCCGTCGCCACCATTGCACGCCCGCCGACTGGAGGCTGTCTCTCCGCCACCGATGTCACCCAGGAGGTGGTCCATCCAGAGCGTCGCGTTGCCGGTCAGGTAAGTTTCTTCAATTTCTAGTTTCTCTACTTTGGATGGCCGGACTTACAGACCCAGCGGTGACGACGGCGAATTTGTGGTTGTTTTGTTGCACCCGTACTCCGTGCTTGGCGGTTTCAGGGTCTGATGAAGGGCATAGATCGGCGGCTGCGCGATAGGGGGCTCACGACCATCACCTTCGAAGGGGAGAGCACAGTTGGCCTTGGAGAAGGAAGGAAAATTCAGATTTTTGATTGGGGAAATTTGGGGGGCGGAGCCGCAAAGAAGAAGGAGTTTTGTTGATTTATGTAAAAAGACATAAGCATCCATTACCTACCATATTGTTAATTTAATAAAATTAAAAAAAAAAAAAAAATCTTGTCCACACACATGATTAGATCTAAGGTCAAGATTAGTCCCTAGGTTCACATATAATGACAGGGTTCTCATTTGAACCCAATCATATATATATATATATATATGAAAGCTTGACAAGGCTTATCCGCGTTAGTGTAAGACCACCCAAATCGTGAAAAGAACAGGTTATTAAAAATCAGATAGAGATTCCTTCTCCTAGGTTGAGGTAACCGCTCGTCTTGATGCTGAAGGAAAGAGATAAATAATTGAGGCAAATCTAGCTCTCCGGCGAGCTAAGATAAGAGTAGAGGTTAGACGACCAAGTGAAAGTGACCAACTCCAAGAAAATCTTCTAGAGAACCTTCCCTTTTGAAACTTTATTTGAATCAAAAGTAGAAGATTTGGGTGGTTATCAAATGATACATAATGCGATAAACAAGCTATTCTAGTAAGAATAGATAATTCACGAATGACTGCCAAAGCCGCTGCTGATGAAGATCAGACCAAAAGCAAAAAGTGTTAATCGTAGACCAGGCAGAAAGCTTCTTCAGGCGGAACTCCTGGTTGAGGAGTTACTTGCAATGCTGCCAAGATATCAGTATCTTTGGTTAGGGAGGAGCAGCAGCCTTTTGGAACAAAACAAATACAGGGACTTTCTTTTAAAAAGCAAGTTGCAGAGAAAAAAAAATAGGTGCAGGCAAACGCCTGCACAAAATAAAAAGAAGTCCAAACCATGATTGGTCAGGTTGTTACTTATTTTTATTAATTTTATATTTTTCCTTTATGGAATGGTCTGTAGAAGAAAAGTAAAAAATAATTAAAAAAATCTTTAATTATTTTTTTCAGAATTAAAAAGTTAATTTTGAAATTTATTATTTTAATATATATTTTTATATTGATATATATATATATATATATATATATATTGATTTAAATATCCCAAAACTAAACCAACAGCAAATTGATAAATTTGTATGTTTTATGTTCATGTGATGAATGTTGGCATAATTAATTTAGGGATGATCATGAGTCTATGACCAATATGATTGTATATTTTTATTTTTGGGTTTTTGGGACCTGCGAGCCTCCTATTATATTATTTGTAAAAGTTTTAAATTTTGCATCGAGAGTAGACTATGTGGCAAGGTTTTCTAATTTTAATTGGAGGACGTTCGATGCCAAAGGCCCACGCCTGTGTGAGTAATTTTACAAGTTGTAATAGAATAGATGATTCAAGACCCATGCTTGTGTGGATTTTACTATAAAATGTAATGGAAGTAGTTTTATTTATTTTATCCCTTAGATTGACCTAGACCGATTTATGGCTCAAATGGGTCGCATATGTTGACCATGATCATCCCACCACTTTTTGAATGAGATGCATGTTAGATTATTTAATATTTTATACTTGCACTTCATATGATAAATATTTCATTAAATAAAAACCTACCTAGTAAGTTAGGTTGATGAGGTCTTGCAAAGTAAACCCCAAGTTTTTGAAACTTAAAAGAATTTAATTTTAATTAAGTCTATATCAATAAAATGGACAGTTTATGTTGGACATATCGTTTCATGCTTTCCATCAAAGGTACAAGATATGACGATGCTGCCACACTTGATAACTGGCCACGATCGTGGGGCGATCTCGTGTTGGAAAGTTGTGATCTCTACTAAGCAATGATATGCTCGTGGGTGGACTCATCTTTATATTGACCACGGTCATGGGACATCTTGATGCTCCATCTACACGAATGTTTGATGGGTTATGTTTGACACTTAGTACCATATAGGCTCATAATATTGGGGTGTATGAGAAGTAAAGAGACAAAATAAACTTGAAGGTTGTATATTGATATAATTGTCAAAGAGTTGACTACCAACATGAATTCTTCATGGGCTCATATTATTAGGGTATGAAATATTTATATTGGACTTAAAGCACTAAGAATATTAGACTTTTCGAATTTTATCATTGGGTTAATAGTTTGAATAAAATAGTGGGAGACATTTATTATTATAGACCATATGTTAAATGAATATAATTTTTTAATAATTCACTCGTTTTTCTGCTTCGTTTATTTTTGTAGATAACTCTACTAAAATGTTTAAGAATCCAATTACATCCATACTTGATCAAAATAAACTAGTTGCCCAAATTTTGTCAATTGGCTGAGGAACCTTATGATTGTCCTTAGCTCTGAGAAGAAGGACTATGTACTTGATAAAGCAACTCCTCCCACTACAAGAAAATTGTAAATTAGAGACGAATTTTTCCGTTGCTAATAAAGTATTTCCGATGCTAAACACAATTTCCAAAGGATTATCAACCGACCAAATCCGTGGACATAATGCTCATCGCTAAATATTAGCAACCGAAATAGTGTTTGTTTCTAAAATTAGAGACAGATATTCCGTTGGTAATTAGAAACGGAACAGTTCTGTTGCTAAATAGCGACCAAAAAATTTATCTCTATTCGGATGCTATTTAGCAACAAAATAAATCTGTCTCTAAATAGAGACATCAGTTTTAACAACTGAATCGATTATCCGTAGCTAATTTTAATGTGTCAAAAAAATTTTCTTAATATATTTTGTTGTTCTTATTTTATTCTTCCCTGTAATTAAATATTTAAAAAAAATAGACATACTAACTGCACCAAATAAACTAGAGAATTCCAAAATTATTATTTAAGAGTATTAGACTCAATCCAAAATCCAAAATGACAAACAAAATAATGTCAAATGAAAAGCGACAACATCGAGAATGCCAAAAAACAAAATGATAATATCCGAAATGCCAAACGACAACATCCAAAACGCAAAACGACAAGCGAGATCTTGTTGGAGGAAATATCATGGTTGCGAAATTGAATTTATGCCAGCATCTCTATACGAGCAGCACGCTTAGAGAAATTGAATTTGTAGGTTTACGATAAACAGCTATGTCATTCACATCTAAGGTTCTTCAACATCTACAAAACAGAAATTACAAATCAGTCATTGAGTTTCATCACCAAAATTGTTTTTCAAATTTACAGAAAACAAATATGATAATGGAACCTATCAGAAGGAATTGATCCATCAATTAAAACGCACTAACAAAGTTAGCTAGGCAAATTCTAGATCTCAACAAGAAACAATAATAACTTAAAAAATATCATCTTAAGGAAATGATCTGACGAGAAAATTAAAGCTTATAGGAATTGCGATGTAAGAGTCTATAATTAAGATCTATATTTCATCTCTGAGCTCGTGAATTGAACCCATCTTTTGATTTTACTTATTGCATATTATTTTACTTCTTTGGTTGGTTCGAAATAGATTCTAATCTGTTCTATCTTTCACATAGCTGTTGTATTTCTTCTTACGACCAGTGAACCAACTTATTTCAAGTAATGGCCAAAATGGTAAATGCACACGTAATGGTGACATAGAAAATTCTCAAAAAAAGAAACCTTTCTCACTATTTTCCTTGTCCATGCTCCACTTTAACAAAAGTAAAAACCAAGATAAACTATTCAGACTAAATGACCAAAACAATAGATAGATGAGAATAAAAATGCAAAAAGATGCTCATCATAAAACAATATTTCAAAAAAAAAAGTATAGAATACCAGAACCAAATTACAAGCAATATAAGAAAGAACAAGGAAAAAAAAAAGATAGTGTATTGTTTTGTATTGGTGTAAAGATGACATTATGATCTGCAGATGTTATAACCTTACTAAGTATTGTCCTATTGCATCAAATCTCAGAGAGTGACAGAGTATTGAGGGGAATCAAACATTTAATTCCATCCCTCCGTATAGTATCTTTCCACAAGTTTTAATATCTTAAAAGAAAATAAAAAAAATAGTATAAAAGATGAACAAACTGATTATTCTCAATTTGTTCAAACTTTGACTAGTCATAAGCCAATCAAGGATCAATAAGGAAGTTTAAACAAGTAAAATAAAAATAAAGAAAATCAATTAAGCAGCCATATTTATAGGCACAAAAGAAAATCAATTAAGTAGACATAAACCATATTTTACATTAAGTGTAACAATATGTTTTTGTTACAAAAATTACATCCACTTTACACCCATTTTTTATAACAGTTTTTAGGTGAGGCAAAAAATGAACTTTAATATTATACATCAAGTATTTTAAGAAAGTTCGCAGCCTTCGTATATGAGATTTGCAGTTAAGGCATATGAAATTTGCAGCTAAGGCATTATGATTTTTTCTTGTTTCAAGTATTGAGATAAGCCTGATAGAAAATTATGTAGATAAAATAATTTGTACTCATATAGAATTACAAAGAGATTAAGGTAAGAAAAAATAAAAAAGAGTTTATGAAATAATGCTCATGAAAATGACAAAAAATAATGTTCATATAAAGAGTTTTATTCAATGAAATAATGTTCATAAAAAATTGAAACAAACAAATTAGACAATGTTCATAAATATAACCAAAACTAAGGGGAAAAAACTTAAATTAGCTAGGGTAGTAGTTGAGCAACCAAGAGTGCACTTAAACACAACAAAAAGGGAACGATAAATTACAGAAAAAGAAGCAAAAAAATCATTTTGAAATTACATTCTCTGAATGGCCAATGATGCATTAAACACAACAAAAAGGGAACGACAAATTACAAATAGATAGTGGTTTACCTGTACAAGGATAAAGTATTAGCCATGTGCCGATAACTAATCCTGGAGTACAAATTGAGAGCATACTGAAATTAAATGATAGTACAGGAAATAACCTAAGCACATGTAAAGCAAATAACCGAGAATCACCACTGATGCCTAAATTGGCTAAGATGATGGGATTAATATCTTCGTTTAACCAATAATTTGTTATGCTACTATATGATGTATAGTGCACATTCTACATCATTGAGATTCAAATTAATAAAACATCATTCTCAAATTACTAATTAATTTGAATCTAAATTATGTTTTCTTATCATCAATTACTAAACACAAGTAACAGAAAATCCCAAAGGCATATACACAAGCATAAAAACTTATCAATATACCAAATAAATACATATTTTGTCATCTAAATAATATAATTCGTAGTATTTCTTAACCCTAACCAACAAAGAAATTTCTAAAATTTAGTAGACAGAGTGCGAAAATCATAATAAATTTGATCAATAATCAACATGAAACTAAGAAGCCAAAAATGATTTCGAGGAAATAAAAAGTGAACTGACCCAAGTGGAACAAAGAAGTAAGTATAAGGCAACAAAATTCCACCGGCAGGAAGAGAGATAGCGCCCAAGAGCTGCCTCTTGCCCATGTCGGGGACCCGATCGTCGGCGGGGTTACTCGTTGTCAGACACGAAACCTTCATCCTCTTAATGCTCAGTCTCTGAAGTGCGACTTGCGAGGCTGAGTTCACCCCATTCTTGCTTGAGCACAGCTACAAAAAAAAAAAAAAAAAAAGGAAAGAATAAAGGGGTACTTGAGAAATCGTGTACAAATTAATGGGGTTTATGTTGTTAATTAGCTATTTCTGAGTAAGAAGAAGCACATCGGAAGGGATTATGGCGGGGGATAATGTAGTTGAAGAAGCCATTGGAGGGCAATTTTTAGTTTCTGCGTTTCAGTTTTTTCTTCCCTTTTGTGCGCGCCCACTGTACAGAGGGAGACGATTAGAAAAAGGTGTGTGGATGCCTCTGATGCGTTTTCTCAAGCTGTGTGTGTTTTTTGTGGTTCAGTCAAAATGACGATCGGGGCAGATGTCCTATCTATTAATTAATTTGGGAAAATAATTAGAGACGGACACATATTCCGTCTCTAAAGTTGATAGATAAAAAATAAAAAGTGGGAAAATACTTTACCAACTGATTTATCGGTCTCTAATTAGAGACATATTATACTTCTATTGCTAATTAGAGACAAATATTTATTCTGTTGCTAAATTAATTAAAAATAATAATTTAAAAAATAGTGAAAAAATGGTTGTTATTATGTCGCCATTAGTAACGGAAGGTATCTGTCTCTATATATCCGTTTCTAATTTCAAGTTTTCTTGTAGTGTCCAAAGCCCCAGGATAAGACATCAGATGAATATGCATAATATGTTCATCATTGTGATGATAATCTTCAAGCTCGATGTTATATGCTGGCATCGATGTCAAATGAGTTGCAAAGGCAGAATGAGGGTTTAGAAAATGCTTCTGAGATCTTCTTTCACCTGCAAGAGTTGTATGGTGAGAGAAAAATACAAGAAAGATATCAGATATCTAAGGAGATTTTCAGGTGTCGTATGACTGAGGGCTCTTCAGTTTAAAACCATGGGCTGAAGGTGATAACTCTTATTGAAAGGCTTGAGTCCCTTGGAGTTGTTATGGATAATGAGCTCTATGTGGACCTTTTGCTGCAGTTTTTGCCTCCCTTATTTGACACATTTGTTGTCGATTTTAACATCCACAACATGGAGAATAGTCTCCCTGAGTTATTGAACATGTTGAAGATGGCTGAATCTTCCATAAAAAAGGATAATCCAGTCATGCTTGTTGGATCCTCTTCCAAATCGAAGGATGAAAAGCCAAAGAAAAGGAAGTGGATAGGAAAGAGTTCGTAAAAGCCCAACAAGAAGATAAAGGACAGTGGTAAGAAAAAGTTTAACTCTCAAGCTGATGACAATTGCTTTCAATGCAGCAAACCAGGGTACTGGAAGAGGAATTGCAAGGAATATCTTGCAAGCCTGACAAGTTCAGGTATATATTTTCTTGAAGTTAACCTATCTATTAATGATGCTTCTTTGGGTATTGAATACCGGTTGTGACTCACATATTTGCAATGATTTGCAGATAATGGCAAGAAGCAGGTAGTTGGACAGAAAGGAAATGGTACTTAGAATGGGGAATGGAGAAAGAGTTTTTGCATTAACAATATGGACTGTTTATTTATCTTTAGATAATGGCTTTAAATTTTGTTTGATTAATTGTGTTTATGTTCTGGATATTATTAAAAATATTATCTTTGTACCTATTTTGGAAAGAGAGGGTTTTAGATTTGTTATTGAGAATGGGAGTTGTTCCATTTTCAAAGACCCTGCTTTTATATATTCCGGTTATTTGATGAATTATTTATACACCATTTCCCCAAGTGAACCCATTCTCACAATTCAACAAAATAAAAGGAAATTAGATAATCATAATTCCTTTACACTTTGGTATACTAGATTAAGTCATATTTCTGAAAAAATGATACATAAATTTGGACAAAAACTCGAGCTTAAGGGAGAGAAAAAGTTGCCAACATGTGAGTCATGACTTAAAGGAAAATGACTAAATCACCATTTGTTGGGAAAGTGGAATGAGCCAAAGATCTATTGGATTTGATCCATATAGATGTGTGTTCTCCACTAAGTATTAGCGCAAGAGGGAACTATCACCACTTCATAACCTTTACCGATGATTATTCTAGGTTTGGTTATGTGTACATTATGAGGCATAAATCTGAGGCCTATGAGAAGTTCAAGGAATCCAGATGTGAAGTAGAGAAACAAAGTGGTCATAGTATTAAGACTCTTCCATCAGATCTAGGAGGTGAATACTTATCGACTGAGTTTCTTGGTTATTTAAGAGAGAATGTTATTCTCTCACAGTGGACTCATCCCAGAACTCCACGGCTGAATGGAGTTTCGGAGCGTAGAAATCAAACTTTTTTGGACATGGTTCGATCAATGATGAGTTTCACTTCCTTACCTCTGTCATTCTGGGGCTATGCCTTAGAGACGACGACATACTTATTAAATAGAGTGCCAAGTAAAGTTGTACCCAATACACCCTAGAGATATGGTATGGGAAGTCACCTTCCTACAAATACCTAAGAGCATGGGGGTGTGATGTTTACGTGAAGCATCAAGTGGGAGATAAGTTGGACATGAAATCTATCTTATGTAAGTTTGTGGGGTATCCAAGAGAGTCTATAGGGTACTATTTCTACGACCCTTCGAAACAAAAAGTGTTTGTTTTGAAAAATGTTACTTTATTTGAAGAAAAGTTTCTTTCTAAAAGGGGTGGTGGGGTTGTGGAACTTGATGAAGTTCAAGAACCACAAAGTATCTCACATGTTACCGCAAATAGCACACCAGTTGAGGCTGGACCATCTGTAGCAGAACCTCTTCGAAAATCTATAAGGGTTTCAAGGGCTCCTGAGAGGATGAACCTTTTGTTAGAGAACGAAGAAGAGGGACTCCTTTTGGACAGTGATCCAAGAAGCTATGAAGAGGTAATCTCTGACATTGACTCGAAAAAATGGCAAGAAGAAATGCAATCCGAAATGGACTCCATGTACTCCAACAAGGTATGGATCTTGGTGGACCCATCACAGGGAATTATTTCCATTGGCTGCAAATGGGTCTATAAGCAGAAGCTTGGAGTGGATGGAGAGGTAGTGACTTTTAAAGCACGTTTGATTGCAAAAGGTTATACTCAAAATCAAGGCATTGATTACGAGGAAGCTTTTTCACCAGTAGTGATGCTTAAGTCCATTCGAATCTTGTTAGCAATAACTGCGTATTATGACTACGAGATATGGCAAATAGATGCGAAGACTGCCTACCTTAATAAATTATTATGGAAGAGATATATATGAAGCAGACGAGGGCTTCATATACGGTGGGAGTGAGTAACAAGTTTGCAAACTCCAGAGATCCATTTATGGTCTCAAATAGGCTTCGAAGAGTTGCAACATCTAGTTTGATGAAACAATCAAAATGTTTGATATTCATAAGAACCCGGATGAACCATGTGTCAATAAGAAGGTTAGTAGGAGGGCGGTTACTGTAACATCCTAATATTTATTTTTATTTTAGCCCAAATTATTTAGACATGCATGCATTAGTTTTATATTCTATTTTAACAAAATTCAAATTTATTTTCATGTTAACCATTTAAGTTCCTTCTGATATTTTTAAGCATATCTTTGATTTAAATTCTAACTCTTTGGGCAAGCCCAAGTGCATTCTTAAACACACAGCCCATTTCTCCCCACGTCCCCATGTCTGTTTGAGATTTTTAAAACAATCAAACAATCCTATAAAATTTGGACTCTTAAACCTAGGTTTTAATCCAAACTCTTTATAAATCACTTCACGCTTTGGCCGCAACAAATTCACCAATATTTCAAAAACACAAAAAATATGAATTTTCTGCCAACACTTCTTCCATAATCAAGATCACCGAGACTGTGCTCCATTGCTTTCTCAATCTTAAGGTATTTCTTCCAACTATAAATTTTTCCTTCTGAGTTCAGTTTCGTTTTGTCATTAAGCGTGCAATAAACACACACGAACACCACTTGAATTTTCGGCAAACCCTTGTAAAACCCGGACCATGACCATAGAGCTACCTGTCGAGTCCGTGTGCCGAAGCCAACCCTTAAGCCGAAAACAGTGGGACCAGAGAACCCAAGTTTTAGACACAAACTCAGACCCATCGAACCAAACCCAACCATTATTATTTCAACCCGCCGCCTCTAGTTCCGGTCCGGCCTCGGATAGCGATGGTAGTACGAGCGAGCGAGTGGTTGTTTCCGTGRGGTGTCTAAGAGTGTGTTTGTTGCGATGAACCGTATGCTTTTCAAAATTTAAAAACCAATTTCGAGTTTTATTTGGGGATGTTCGAATTAAGAGTTTGATTTTCAAAACTGGGGTCTGATTTTCAAGGAAAGGTTTTGGATTTCTCTGATTTGTTGTTGTCTGTTGGTTTGACCTTCGTGTGTGTGTGTGGTGCGAGTGGGTTTCTGAGAGAAGAAGAGAGGAGGAGAGCGGGCGGACGGAGGAGCCGCGATGTGGTGTGGGCGTGTTTTGAGAGCAGGGAGATATGGAGTTAGAGAAAGAGGGTGGTGTGTGGGTGATTAAATTTGCAGGTTGTGAGAGGTGGGTGACGTGTGGGGGTTTTGTTTTATTGGGGAGGTAGTTTTGGGCTTGGGCCTATTTGTCCTGGGCTGGGCTTTGACCCCTTTAGCTTTTGTAAGAAGGGGTTCGTGCTTTGTTTGTGGAAATAGTTTTTGAGCCAATTCAATTGTCCAAACAAGTTTACCTTCATTTATTTTATTTTAATTTATTTTAAAATTATTTTCTAAAAAAACCCAATTATTCTATCGTTTAGGAAACAAGGATTTCGAGGACTAGGAACATTTCACGTGTCGCATTCAAGTCACTTTATTTTCTGCATAAACGAGGTGGGGATATTTAACTCAAAATCTTTTTAAATTCAAGTTCATATTAATTGCTCGATATGTTATAGTTTATGGTGATTACATGACAACTATGGCCTTCGGGCAAATGACTATGTATACATAGACTCGCGCGACAGCACAGAACAATTTTTGGTCAGGGACCTAATGGGTCCGGGGTCGACGGATCCTTTGGATGGCCCACCGTACAGCATAGAATAATTTTTGGTCAGGGACCTTAATGTGTCCGGGGACTACGGATCTTTGGGATGGCCCACCGTACTGCATAGAACAATTATTTCCACGTGTTACTATGATGCTATGTTATGTTGAGAAATTAATTATGAACTGTATCTCCACTGAGTTGTTGTGTACTCATCCCTTTTCATCAAATAATATTTTCAGGTTAAGTGAAGTCGAGCAGAAGCGTGGTGGTGGTGACGATAATAAATTAAGTTATTTTTGTTTCTACTCTAGTCGAAAGATGGTTAACTTTTTAAGTATTTTATTTCGTATTGAATATTATTTCTCTTTAATTATTCGCTTTCTTTGAATAGAAAGAGTTGGATTTAGTTCAATAAAGTTATATATTTTAATTGCTTGTTTATCTATTAAGAGTTTCAAAAAGTAACGTCCCTCAAACTACTTTTATTAAAATATTAATTTCTTCCACTTCTATTTCCGCTATGAAAAATTGGGGCGTTACAGTTACTTTTGTTGTACTCTATGTTGATGACATTCTACTCATTGGGAATGATGTAGGGATGTTGCAGTCAACGAGAAATTGGTTGTCTAAACAGTTCTCCATGAAGGACTTGGAAGAAGCATCTTTTATTCTTGGGATAAAAATTTATCGAGATAGATCATAAAAGATGATCGAACTATCCCAGTCCATATACATAGACAAAGATCTGAAAAGGTTTAGCATGGAGGAATCCAAGCACGGATACCTCCCAATGAGTAATGTTCCACTTTCTAGGGCTATGTCTCCAAAGACACCTGAAGAAAGAAGAAAGATGACTCATGTGCCTTCTGAATCTGCGATTGTGAGTATTATGTTTGCAATGATATGTGCTAGACCAGATGTCGCACATTCTCTAAGCGTCATGAGAAGATATCAGTCGAATTCGGGTTTTGAACACTGGAACGCCGTTAAGAAGATCCTTAAGTACTTGGGAAGAACCAAGGACATCTTCTTGATATATGATGGAGAATTGAAACTAGAGGGATATACTGACTCTAGTTTTCAGTATGATATAGATGACTCAAAATTAATGTTTGGATATATATTCACCTTGAATGGAGGAGCAGTCAGTTGGAAAAGTTCCAAACAAGAGACGACTGCAGACTCTGTTACAGAGGCTTAATATATTGCTGCATTAGATGCAGCAAAAGAGGCTGTTTGGATGCGAAACTTTATCCAAGAGTTGGATGTAGTTCCGTCCGCTTTTGTTCCAACAATAGGGCTATACCACAAGCAAAAGAGCTGAGATCTCATCCAAAATACAAACACATCTTGAGGCGATACCACTTGATTAGAGAGATCATTGGTAGAGGCGACGTCGTTATGGATCAAGTCGCTTCGACAGAAAGTGTAGCAGACCCAATGACTGAGCCCTTATCACAAAAGGTATTCGACGGGCATCTTGAGAAGATGGGTCTAAAATACATGTGCAATTGGCACAAGGGCAAGTGGGAGATTGTTAAAGTAGATTGCCCGACGTTCCAATTAGATTGGATTTCATTCTACTTGTAATGAGTTTATTGGGAATTATATTAATAAAGGCATTTCTTTATCTTATGTTTTTGCTTTTATTATAATTGCACGTGTGATAATATCCTTAGACCAATTTAAGCTATGGGATATGGTTGCGCATACGATGGTAATCATGAAACATGTATCTAAGGTTTTTGTCTTAAACATGTTCCAAGTTAATGGGCTTTTCGAGATAGGATATTGAATAGCCCAGTAAGACTTGCGCATGTGATGCATGCTTGTAAGATGAGGATGTTGCATTCCATTAACATCAGCGTTTTGTAGCGAGTGCATAGATGTGGGTGCTTGTTAGAGAACAAGTTCATTGAACATGACCCGATGGAAATTCTTAGCTGGAAGATTTGTCCATCGAATAAGTATTTCCATATAGTAATAGTACATGATTAACCCTTTGACTTGAGGCACGATGGTAACCTTGTGCATATCATGCAATGCTTAGATTTATCTTTTGATTGTTTGACAATTATAAAGGGGTATTTTGGGTATTGTATCGATGTGCGTAGAGGTTTGTCTGTAGCCAACATAGAATCCGACACTTGTCAACGGACAAGGGAGTATCCTGTGAATTTTCATAGTTCGTGATTCAAAGGCCTTGGTCAGGGCACGATAAATATTGATTCATGAATGAATTACTTGAACTTGAATGAAATCACATTTATTAAATCAATTGAGTTTTGACTTATAAATCCATGCCCAATATTTAATCGGGAAACTAATTGTCGAAAGGATCGTATATGTATGGACTTGCAATTTAAATAGGTTTGCTCGCTATTTCACCTAACACTGGGTAATCATGCTACTTGCTAGATGTTGCCATGATTTGTAGGTTCTTGAAATTAAAGAGTTAATCTCAAGAGAATTAATTAATTAGATTAAATAATATAATAAATTGTTATTTATAAACTTACAAAAGTTGTAAGCCTACTGCTAGTGTAAGTCGTAAACCTAAAAGGGTCACACATAATTTTAGTTGTTGACATTTGAAAATTGATAACTCCAATGTTAGAATAATTAATAAATTTAGATTAATTAAATGAAATTTTAAATTTAATTTAATTATTAGGTTAAATATTTAATTATATAATTTGATTATTTAATTAAATCTAATTTGATTAGAAATCTCAATTAAATGAATATATTAAATTAGTCGATTGGATTGATTAATTTAACTCATGGAAATAATTGATTGATTGAATTAATTAAATAGTTAGATTTTAAATCCAATTCCATGTAATTTTCTAGTAAGTCTAATTGTAGAAGCCCACTAGAATAATTGAAGACTTAAAAAGAAATTATATTATATATATTTGTATATAATATAAATATATATAAAGTGATTAAAGGTAATTGGACCAAGTCATACTCTTTGTATAGAAAGAGTCGGATGATTAGTGGGAGAATTCTTTTTCTTAATTATATGGTTAGTTAGTTAATTGAGATTAGATCTCATATATATAAATAAAAGCAAAAGAGGACCAAAAAAAAAAGAGTGAAAACTAAGGACAAAAGGTTTTAAAATACTTTTCAAAACAAAAGCAGTAGAGTCCACGAAAATTGAGAAAAAAAATCTATCACATTCTTTTCTTTTAATTAAGTCTTCAATTCTTTAGATATAATTAACTGATAATTTTTCATTTACAATAATTATTCTTCCATCAATTTTTAATTGTTGGATTAATTGTTATTCTTTTAATTAATTTGAAAAATGGAACAATTCTACTAGCGAAGAATTTTTTCAGTGTCGCAACTAAAAGGTGGACTCGATTAGAGGGGATACACTTGGATCTCTACGACGAGGAGTTTTTGTGTAAGTCACATAATCGGAAATTGATTCCCTCTAAATTGTCATTTGAAGGAAATTGAATTTGCGAGGTATTAATTTACTTTCATTAAGAATCAGAATTTGTATTCGATACATGATAATGAAAATGACGATCGTTAAAATCACTAATATTTCTCAATTTCCGTGCCATGTATATTGTAAGTTTGTAGATCTATGAATATTAAAATAAGTATCAGTAAACAGATATTAAGTTTGGTGTTAAAACACCAGGAATGCTGGCGGCCTACCCGCCAGTAATGCTGACGGCTTAGCCGCCAGGAAAGCATCAGACATTCCTGGCGGGCACAACCCGACAGGAATACTGGCGGTCTTTTTCTAGCGGCATAAGCCGTCAAGAAAACCGCCGGCATTCCTGGCGGGCATAATTTCCCGTCAGGATACTAGAATCCTGACCGCAAAAATACTGGCGACCATTATCCGTCAAGACGCCATTAGTATTTCATATACTGACGGAATCCTGACGGATTTGGCTGTCAGTATCGCTGGGTTTTTTGGTAGTGTAATAAGAATAAAATGTTGTGACCCGTAGTATTAATAAGATGGGGAAGGAACCGTTCAACAATGTCCAGCAAGTCAACGCATGTGGATTGGGTCAGATTCAAGCCATTGGGCTGGTTTGTGAGGGAGAAGGATCCGGAGCTACTAATAGGCTGAACAAATAATTAATATGGCTCATAAGCCCATTAAGTGAGACTAGATACTTATTTTAGCTTCTTGTCTTTTAGTATGCTTAATTAGAGAGTTGTAACAAATTGGTGGTCCCAACTTTCCCTATTAAATGGGATACCACTAATTGTAATGTTCAGAAGGAAAAATTACATTTCTCTTCCTAACTGTTTTTCCAATCTCTCTATCTCTCTCTCCTTCTCTTATCACTTTCTTCTTCTTCAAGCATTTTCTTCTAACAAATACATCATAACTCTCAAACAATATTACAATTCCATACAAACTAATCAAATTACAACAACCGGTATCCAGAGCCTCTAATCCTTGGCTATGGCTGAAGGGACCCGCATCAAAGATCTGCAAGAAGCACAAAGAAAAACAGATCAAAATCTGCGAACTGAAGCAATGAAGAGGGAAGCCAGTGAGTTAAAATTACAAGAACAAATATCAGGAATCAACTCCAATCTGCAGGAACTAATGGGTTTGAACACTAAGTATGATCACCTCACTCAAACCCTAGCTGCTATACAATTGTAGCTGCTCAACATGAACAAAGGGAAGGGTTCAGCAGATGAAGAATCAATTCTGGGTAATCCTCACATGGGCTCAGGCAGTGAAAGTGCAAGTTTCAGAACCAATAACCAACACAGAGGCAGAGTTATTACAGAAACACAGAACCAGAACATTATCAACCCTATTCCCAGGATAGAATTTCCCAGATTTGATGGTACTTCTCCTAGATCACGGGTCTTGAAATGTAAGGGCTACTTCAAGTTAGTGCCCAACATTCCTGAACATCAGAAAGTTATTTTGGCTGCTATGCATTTTGAAGGAAAGGCAGCACAGTGGTACCAGAATCTAGACACCTCACATGCTGATTTAACTTGGCAACAGTTGGTTGAAGTTATTTCTGCTAGGTTTTAGGAACTGAAGGAGGCAAAAATAATAGCAGAGTTTAACAAGCTCAAACAGACTGGTTCTTATACAGAGTATGTAGACAGGTTTGAAGAACTGAGAGCATGCATGATGATATTGAACAGGTACACAGAAGAATACTTCATTGCTAGCTTTGTTAGTGGTTTAAGTGAAGAGCTACAATCCTTTATCAATATGTTTGAACCAACCACATTACAACAAACCATAGAGTTGGGCAGGAAACATATTCTAACTCTTGAAGCTATTGCCAAAAAAATGAAATAGTACCCTAAGCCTTTCAATCCTGTTTACCAGAGTAAGAGAACAGAGCCTACCTACCCACAAACCCCAAAACTAATGGCAAACACACAGCCAAAAACACCAGTTAAAATGTTAACATCTACTTAAATGGCAGCAAGGAGGGAAAAAGGCCTATGCTATAACTGTGATGAGAAGTTTACCTATGGCCACAGATGCAAACAGAGGATAAACTATATGATCATGACAGAAGAGGAAGAGTTTGACTGCCTGCACATCAATAACACCCAGTTACCTGAATTGAATTCTCCTACTGAGGCTATGGAGGAGATACAGATGTCACGTAATGCCCTATATGGAGAATATGGCATCACAACCATGAGAGTTTGGGGGAAAAGTGGGGGCAATAAGCTGCAGATACTCATTGACTCAGGTAGTACACTCAGTTTCATCCAAGAATCAACAGCCACTAAGCTGGGGTGCTATGTGGAGGAAGCTAATCCTATTTTGGTCAGAGTAGCAAATGGGTAGAGGCTGTTTAGTACTAAGGTAGCCAAGGGATTCAGTTGGACAATGCAGGGGCACACATTTACATATTCCTTAAGACTACTAAAGAATGAGGGCTGTGATCTCATCTTAGGAGGTGATTGGCTAAAATCTTGTACCCCTATAGAATTGGATTATGAGCAGATGGTTTTTACAGTTACACTCCAAGGGAAAAGGGTGCAGATACAGGCCTTAACATCTACTGCAGACTTTCAGTTCATCTCAGCACCCTCTTTGTTTAAAATGATACACTATGACTATCAGTCACAAGTTGAAGAGCTTTTTGTACTATCAGTTTAGAATGGAGAACAAGAGGAAAACAAACATATGGCAGAGTTGTTGGACACCTATAAGGATGTGTTTGAAGAGCCTACAGGGTTACCTCCTGTGAGGTATACAGAACACCAGATAGTACTCAAACCAGGCAGCATCCCTAAACACCAGTTTCCCTACAGGGCATCCCATGATCAAAAAGATGACATTGAGAGAATAGTTGCAGAACTGCTACAGAGTGGGGTTATACAGCCTAGTCAAAGTCCTTTTGCTTCACCAGTATTGCTTGTTAAAAAGAAGGACTCAACCTGGAGGCTTTGTGTGGATTACAGGTACCTAAATGATTTAACTATTAAACATGAATACCCAATACCAGTGATTGATGAACTTTTGGATGAACTACATGGGGCTAAGTACTTTTCCAAGATTGATTTAAGGTCAGGCTATTTCCAGATCCTTATGAAACCTGAGCATAGGTACCTAACTTCTTTCAATACTCATCATGGCCAATTTGAATTCCTAGTCATGCCCTTTGGGCTCTGTAATGCACCTGCCACCTTTCAGAGTTTGATGAATCAGGTGTTCAGTGGTTGTTTAAGAATGTATGATTTAGTCTTATTTGATGATATCCTAATTTATAGTCAGGGGTGGGATGAACATCTCTAACATGTGAGGGATGTGTTGGAAATACTCAGAAAAAATCAGCTATTTGCCAAAAGGAGCAAATGCCAATTTGGACAGACACAAATTGAGTATCTTGGACACATAATCAACCAAGAGGGGGTTACCACTGATCCACAAAAGATTGAATGCATGATCAATTGGCCAGTGTCTAAGACAATCAAACAACTGAGGGGTTTTCTAGGACTTACTGGTTACTACAGAAAATTTGTCAAGGGGTATGGGTTATTGAGCAAACCTCTCACTAATCTTCTCAAAAAGGATAAGTTTGCTTGGAATAATGAGGCTGATGTAGCCTTTCATAACCTGAAGGAAGCTATGACAACCACTCCTATATTGGCCTTACCAGAATTCTCTCAACCATTTGTCCTGGAGACTGATGCTAGTGGCTATGGCATTGGGGCTGTTTTGATGCAACAAGGTAGACCTTTATCATACATGAGCAAGCTATTATGCTCCAGGAATCAAGGATTATCTATTTATGAAAAAGAGTTCCTAGCAGTATTGATGGCTATACAAAGGTGGAGATATTACCTACAAGGACACCAGTTTATAATTAGAACAGACCAACAGGCACTCAAACATTTGTTAGACCAGAAAGTGATGAATCCTACACAACAAAAGTGGATCACTAAGTTGTTGGGATTGGATTATCAGATCCATTACAGGAAAGGGAATGAGAACAGGGCAGCAGATGCACTATCCAGGGTTGGGGAACCAAGAGAAGATAGCTTTGCCATTACCACAATTAAACCAATGTGGATGCAAAGGGTGATTAATAGCTATAAAACTGATACCCTTGCCAGCAAGATCATTGCAGCTAAAAGCATAGATGCCACATCCTACCCAGAATTTGAAATGAATAGTGGATTGATCAGACACAAAGGAAGGCTGTTAGTGGGAAGTGACAATGAACTTAAAAGAATGATTTTGGATGCCATGCATAGCTCAGCTTATGGGGGCCACTCAGGGATAGGGGAACCTATATGAGGACAAAAGGGTTTTTTACTGGCCACATTTGAAGACTGATGTTATTAAACTAGTGCAAGGGTGTGAGGTCTGCAGCATGAATAAAACCAACCATGATTCCTACCCAGGGTTGCTACAACCATTACCTATACCAGAACAAGCATGGACACATATTAGCATGGACTTCATTGAGGGCCTACCCAAAGTTAATGGGAAAAGTGTGATATTGGTGGTAATTGACAGATTCACAAAATATGGACACTTCCTAGCTCTAGCTCACCCCTATACTGCTCAAATAGTAGCTCAACTGTTTATGGATCATGTTTATAAGCTACATGGACTCCCTCTCAGCATAGTGTCTGACAAAGACAAGGTTTTCACTAGCCAATTTTGGGGAGAGGTGTTCAAACTCATGGGGGTGAAGCTTAACATGTCAACAGCTTACCACCCCCAAGCTGATGGACAGACAGAGCGTTTAAATCAGTGCCTAGAGAGTTATCTGAGGTGTATGGTGCACAACAATCCTAGGACCTGGCTCAAATGGATAAACTTAGCTGAACACTGGTATAATACCAACTACCACACTGGACTGAAGTGTACCCCTTTTCAGGCCTTATACGGATACCCACCCCCCTTCTTATCTACCCAAACCTTTGTCAAAAATGCAGACACAGAAGCCAAGGAGTTTGTGAAGGACAGACAAGATATGCTCAAACAATTAAAAGACAACCTTTCACAGGCACAGAACCATATGAAGACATATGCAGACCAGTCAAGGGTTGAGAGGACTTTTGAGGTAGGTGAGGAAGTTTACCTGAAGCTACAGCCATACCGCCAAAATTATCTACAATTGAGGAAGAACCTGAAATTATCCTCACGCTACTTTGGGCCTTACCGCATCTTAGAAAGGATTGGGGAGGTCCCCTACCGATTGGATCTACCTGCAGATTCTCGGATCCACCCGGTTTTTAACGTTTCACTTCTTAAAAAGAAACTGCGTCAGGAAATTGTGCCATCAAAGGATTTACCAACAATTACAGCGGAGGGATTTTTAAAATTGGAACCTCAGCGAGTTTTGGGAAATCGACGGGTAAAGAGGGGAAAAACATAAATTGAGCAAGTACTGGTTGTGTGGGGTGAAATTCATCAGATCAAACCTACCTGGGAATATGCGTATTTCATCAAGCGAGCATTTTCGGACATGGATCCTTGGGGACAAGGAACTCAATCTGGGAGGGGTAATGTTGTGACCCGTAGTATGAATAAGATGGGGAAGGAACCGTTCAACAATGTCCAGCAAGTCAACGCATGTGGATTAGATCAGATTCAAGCCATTGGGCTGGTTTGTGAGGGAGAAGGATCCGGAGCTACTAATGGGCTGAACAAATAATTAATATGGCTCATAAGCCCATTAAGTGAGACTAGATATTTATTCTAGCTTCTTGTCTTTTAGTATGCTTAATTAGAGAGTTGTAACAAATTGGTGGTCCCAACTTTCCCTATTAAACGGGATACCACTAATTGTAATGTTCAGAATGAAAAATTACATTTCTCTTCCTAACTGTTTCTCCAATTTCTCTATCTCTCTCTCCTTCTCTTATCACTTTCTTCTTCTTCAAGCATTTTCTGCTAACAAATACATCATAACTCTCAAATAATATTACAATTCCATACAAACTAATCAAATTACAACATAAAAATAAAGAACACAACAAATTAAATTTCGTTCGTAAGCAACGTGCTTACGAACTGAGTATACAAACCCAAAAACTATAATACTTTAATTTGTTCAAGAACAAATAAAAAATCATAAAAAAATATATAAAAAAACACTAGCATCAACACTTGATACTAAAATGCTTGAAGCCTTGCTATGATGATCTTCTTCATTGGTTATGCAACTTCAAAGATGTACGAGTTTTAAATCGTGACTTCAAGTCTTTCTTGTCCTTGTGTTCTTCTGCTTGTGCGTCCTGCTTGTTGAGTTCCAGTTTTTTTTTTCTCTCGGCTTCTTCTTGTCTTAAATAGACAAGAATTCTAGTCTTGATAAACAAGTTAACAAATCCTAAACACAATCTAGGAAACAAAATAAAAACCTAATATAGTGTCCTATTATATTTTGAGCCCAAGAAAGGGAAATAACTACAAAAGGAAAATAAGGAATAATTACCAAGAATAAAATTCCCAATAATCTCCCCCTTTTGTCTTTCTAGACAAAATAACCAAGACACGAACTCCCCCTTAATACATACCCATTGTTCAAAAACACAAAACACAATCAATTCAAAAAAATATTTTTCTCAACACACAAGAAATTAACGGCTATGAGTCCTCACAGAATGACGAGGAGAATGCCCTTCATCCTTAGCCTTCCTTTTCCTTTGGAAAAGCAAGACACATCCACATCACTCTCCGTTGATTCTTCTTCAAATGTAGCCGTATCATCCGCATCAGCATCATCATCCTCATTGCCATCATTTTTCGCGTCTTCGCCATCATCTCTCCCTTTTTGTTTGGAAAGAAAAAGGGCCTCAACGAACGAGTCACGAATTGCCTGGAGCTGCACAACCTGAGCCTGTAACTGGTCAATCTGATGATTGAGTAAAGCCACTTGAGCCCATACCACCGGAGCAGAAAATCGAATGGTGTTGGAACTGGTGTTAGCATCACTAGAACCAACACCACCAGCAGATCTAGGTGGCGCCTGCCACGGAAGATCCACAATACAAGCTCTAGTCGTATGCTATCCACGCAATGAAAACCATTATGGCTCCCAGTGAAAACATCATCCACATTAGGCCGGAGGCCTTGATTCTCAAGAAGACTGAAAATGAGGGAATGAAAACAAAAGGAGGAAGTCGCCTTGGATGTAGCAAACTGGGTGACAACATCAAACACGTGCTGGCCAGAATTGAACTTAATACCCTGACCAAGCTTAAATAGAAATTGGGCCTGAGGACATGTCACGACGGTGGCATTTTTCGTTGGAACCCAGTTAAAGATGGCGACCTTGTGCAGAATAAAATAGAGGGAGGACAATTTCATGCTAGACAACTGATCTAGCCATTTTGTATGCATACCCCCAGACATAAAATTAAAGACCTTCTCCATATCATCAACAGTGGAATCGCCATGGTAATTCTCAGTGCCAAACAGTGCATTATCAAATCAGGAGTAAAAGCAAACAAATTCCCATGCACAAAGACTTTCCCAAAACTAATGGACTTATGGTCAGCAATGGAGGGGAGCATGTTGGCATATAACTCTAACACTACGTCACGGACAAATGCCATGGCAGTTAAAACAGTAGAGTACATACCTTTATTCTTAAGAAAAGTAATCGAATTTTGTCTTTTGAAAACATCAACTGAACTCTTCGCTCATCAATCAATCCACGCTGACGGTAACCAGGGAACACTTCCTCAGCTTCCTCCGTCAAAGATTTGTTGGACACAGGAATGAGGGCATCAATATCAACAACCTACAACGGAGCCTCATCGGAGTCCTCAGAGGACTGTTCTGACGAAAAAGAATAGATCGGCTCACTTTCAGAGGCAGCATTTTCAGAACCGGAACTGGAAGTTAAATTTGAATCAGCTGCAGGTAATGTCAAGTTCGGTGACACAACACCAGAACCAACACCCACCGACTGGGCAGCCTGTGAGCTTGTGGATTGAGCCTTGCCAGACTTCATTACAAATAACATGGCAGCAAGGGTGTTGTCTTCATCAGAGGCCGAGGAGAAGCTAGCCTCATTTTCCGGTTGAGTCATGTTGAAAGGAGTAAGAGGAGGGTCAACCACCATTGGACGGGCGAGCTTTCAACTTCACCAGCAAAAAAAATTAACAATGGTGAATGGGGGATCAGAAGAACTGGAGTCATCATAAATAGGAGGATTCTTCTTATCAGCCAGACGCACAGTCAGCTTCTGGCGCGGAGTAGGAGACTTAGTCAACTGTGGACGAGAGGAAATCGGTGGCGTGGCAACATTTTCCGATGGCATGTACTCGTCATCGTCAGAGTCCGTCATGGCTGTGACTTCCTCCACCAAATTCATATGCTCAATGGGCACATGACGACGTTCACCAGCCTGACTCTTGGGAATAGCCACCGAAATTATTCCACGAGGAGTATTTTGAAGTCACCGTGACTTCCTCAAAGATGGATTGCCGAACGGTCCAAAGATGTTGGCAATAAATGGCAAATTTGGTGGATTATCTATGTCGATTTCATTGCCCATCTTCCCGGAGGCTAGCAGAGCAGCCGGAGTAGCGTCGACGGCAATGGCAACTGGAATCAAGTCTTGTGCAACAGCTGGTGATGGACTTGCAGTAGGAGTGGCAATTGGTGATGGGTTTGGTGAAACAACACCACCCATCTTTGCACGGATGTCCATGGCAGTGTAGGTCGGCAGGTTCAATGGAACCTATTCGTCAGTTGAGCGGCGCACGCGGGCAGGGAGCTTGGAAATTTTGCTTGGCGAAGGGGAGTTCGACATTCTGCAAGAAATTTTGAGAAAACCACAAAATCAAAATGGAGTGTCGTAGGCCTTAAATTAGAGAGAAGGGAAAAGTGAAAAACCTATCTTTTCAATTTGGTAATTCGAAAGCAGTTGAAAAGAGGGAGAAGATGAAAAGGTAAAAAAAAACAAGCCAAAAAAAAAAAAAACTCCCCACTACTTCTTTAACATCCTAGAATTTTCTTTTCTTAAAAAAAAACACCACTCCTTCTCAATTAAGGCACAACATCTTAATAACCAAAAATAATGCCCCATGATTTAAGATTAACTAAACCATTGTCTCCTTTTTGAAATTAAAATCACAAATCTTAATTACATATATAACCGAGATACAGCTAGATTTTCAAAAACCATCACCATAGTTGAATAAATCCTTTGCAAAGCTATTTTCACTTGACAAATTAACACCTTATTACTGGTCCAATCCACCGATTTTAATGCCACTGAAACAATTGGTTAGCAAAATTCATAACATGATCAAGAGAATTAAGGGAAAGACGCAAGCACAAGCAACAAATGACAAAGAAAAACGACATCATCACAAAGTATGAATGTCCTAATTGATGCTTAAAAAAATGACCTGAAAAAAATTAAAAAATAACAAATGGTTTAAGTGACATGATCAGTGTTGCTTTTTATGTGATGACATTACTCCAGGTGAAGTCAATGAAAACAGACCCCTTAACCCGAGTTGATGACTAAGTCAAAATCACTTAAGGAAGTGAAAATTAAATATTGGACTTTTTATCGAGATTTTCATCTTTTCAGTATCTTTAAAAGAATCTTACTTATCTATAGAAATTGCTAGAAAAATTAACACCCCTTTTTTTTTATAGACCTGGGAGAAAACTTGTTTTTGTGAGAATGTTTCACAATCGCCAAAAGAGAGATGTTAGTCTTTTTGCCACCACTTTTTATTACAACACATGACCTTTTTGCACTTCAACCAGACCCAATGCATTCAGGATATGTATGAAAAAGAAAATAAAAAAAATGCATGCAAAAATCTTCAGATGTCACGACTGATGACAGTTTAGGTGTCTTGACATCAAAATCAACACGAACTTAAACGATGCACATTCCGAGATCTCTTCTCAAATGAGAGAAGGTCTCTATATCTAATGCCTTTGTGAAGATGTCAACAAGCTGATTTTTTATTCCTATGTGCTCAAGACAATCTCATGGTTTTGCTTAACAGTATTTTCTTATGCGTAGCATTCTCTAACTTAAACCTCTTAACAAGATTCTTAGAATATTTGTACTGAGAGAGAAAATTACCGTCATTCAACTATTTAATTTACAAACCAAGAAAGGAAGAGAGGTTACCTTCCATACTCATCTCAAATGTATCAGACATTCTCGTAATAAACTCATTCACCATCTGCTCGTTAGTAGATCCAAGAATTATGTCATCTACATAAATTTGCACAATTAAAATGTGCTTATTCGGTTTAAGGAGAAATAAGGTTTTCTCAACTTCTCTACGTCTAAAATCTAAGAAAATCAAGTGTTGAGTCAACCTTTCGTACCAAGCTCTGGGAGCTTGTTTTAAACCATACAAAGCCTTTTTTAATTTTAAAAAAAAATTGTGGTTTGTGAGGATCAATAAACCCTTTAGGTTTCTCAACAAATACTTCTTCACTTAAAACTCCATTAAGAAAAGAACTTTTTATTTCCATTTGATGTAGAGACATTTTCATATAGCATGCAACAGCAAGTAAGAGTCTTACCGATTCAATACGAGCGACTGGAGCAAACGTCTCTTCAAAATCGATACCCTCAATTTGAGTGTATCATTGTGCAACCAACCGTGCCTTGTTTCTAACAATATTTCCAGCCTCATCTGTTTTATTCTTGAAGATCCACTTTGTACCCGTAACATGTGAATTTTCTGGGCGAGGAACAAAGTCTCATACATCATTCTCAGTGAATTGGTCCAGCTCTTCTTGCATGGACTTTATCCAGAATTCATCTTTAAGAGAATCCTCCACACGTTTTGCTCTGTTTTGGAAAGAAACAATTCTTGAGTTTGATAACAGTTAGTAGATAAGCAAACAAACCTTACCATCTCTCTAAAGTTTATTTGTCGCTTTCTTGTGCTTCTTTCGTCAAGATCTCCAATGATTTGATCCGTATGATGGTTCCTATGAATTCTTGAGGGTATATCCCTCTAATGTAAGTCAATTTGATCAGCTGGATCTTCCTCATGTGAATCTGAATTGGATTCTGGAGTAGCTTGAGTTGGTGTTAAGTTTGGTGTCATGTCATCAGTACCGTCACCACCTGCATCTTCAGTTTCTTCACCTGCACCTTCATCTATACCAACCGTAACATTTTCCTGAGGATTCTGATCATAAACCAGATCATTGTCCTCAACAGGTTTAACGCCACTAATCATATCATCAAACTTGATATTTACTGAATCAATCATGCAACTTGTTCTAAGATTATACACTCTATATGCATGACTATTTTAAAAATATCCCATGAAAATACATTTATCACTATTTGATTCAAGTTTTGCAAGATGTTTTCAATCATTTAGCACATAACAAATGCACCCAAAACATGAAAACAGCTCAAATTCAGCTTTTTTCCCATAAACAATTCATAGGGAGTAACACATGACTCAGGTCTAAAATATACCTTATTAACTATGTGGCATGCAATATTCATTGCTTCCCCCCAAAAATGTTTTGCAATCCCATTTGAAATAAGCATAGCCTGAGTCATTTCTGGAAGAGATCTATCTTTACGTTCGACTATACCATTTTATTGGGGGGTGATGGGTGAAGAAAACTCATGTGTTAAGCCAACTTTGGAACAATAATTTTAAAAGGATACATTTTTAAACTCTTTCCCATGGTCTGACCTTATTCTACCTATACTCACACCAAAACTAACACTTAGCTTTTTCTCAAGTTTTTTAAATGCTTCGAAAGCCTCAAAATTTTCTTTTAAAAATTCTACCCAAGTAAACCGAGAAAAATCATCTACAATCACAAGTACATACCTCTTAATACCAAAACTTTCTACTTCAAGTGTACCCATCAGATCCATATGAAGAAGTTCGAAACAATTTGATGTAGTGAGACTTTTCACATTTGGATGAGACACCCTAACCCGCTTCCCTTGCTGACATGCCTCGCATATTGGGATGATTTTGGTATTGAGCTTAGGTAGCCTATTCACAGTTTCCTTCTTGGCTAATCTTTCCAACATCTTGTAATTGATGTGCCCGAACTTTTGATGCCACACCTTTGCATCACTCAGTTGAGATAGCTTGTAGAACACATCACCGTTGGTTTGGTAGAAATTGTCAGAAGTCCTTTGACCAGTAAGAATACATGCATTGCCCTCGTCATAAACTTTGCACTTTTCATTAGTGAACTTGACACTGAACCCACCATCGCATAGTTGGCTAATACTTATCAAGTTCGCAGTTAAGCCTAAAACAAGCAATATATTTTCAAGCTTTGCAATACCAGGAACCTAAAGGGTTCCTTGGACAATGATTTGGTCGTTTGAACCTCCACCATACTTCACTTTTCCTACTTAAAACTTGATAATATTTGAGAGAAGATCTTCTAACCCGGTCATATGTTTAGAGCATCCGCTGTCAAAGTACCAAGCTCTAGGAATATGGGATTTCAGAGATGAATATATCATATTTCATTTAATCTCGTTCTTTTGACCCATACCTGATTGACTCTGGTGTCAGATTTGGTGTTAGGAACACGAAAACCGTCACGGAACTTAGCAGTCAGCTTCGACCTTTTAAACTGACTTTGTTTACCAACAATCATCCAATAGAATGGTCTGATGTGACCTCGTTCACCACAGTGATGACACACGTATTGTCTTCTTCTCCTCCTGTGGCGTTTGATCTTCTCCAATTTTTGGCTTGATTCTGGCATTTGTTGATCAGACTTGTATCCAATTCCGTGTTTTGATGAATCTGGGATACTCAATTCCAGAATTTCGTCAAGCTTAGCCTTACCCTTGTTGATGTTTGAGAGGGTTTCTTGGATCTTCTTCAAATCAGTCTTCACTCGTTCTAGCTAAGCATCTTTTCTAGTGAGTGACGACTCCAATCGGACAATAATATTCAGTTGATCATCTTTTTCGTGAGTCAGTTTGTCTACCTTAATCATAAGAGCCTTGACTTTAAGCACTTGTTTACCCCAGTTGGCAAGTTATTCTTCATATTCAATTCTCAGCTTCTCATAACTGTTAAGTTTTTCTTCAACTTCTGCATTCAGTCACCAGGTGTTGGTTTTGGAGTTACCAATACGAATGTCATTATCCCACAAAACGTTAGAAAATAGTGCTGAACAATATTAGATGTGTCAGAATCACTGTCCTCTTCATTGAAATCTTTTGCAATCAAGTTCTTCTTCCTTAGAGTATTTACACATTCATTATATAATGTCCCCAACCTTTATACTCATGACATTGAACTTCATTAAAGAGATTTGGGGAATTAGAGGTTTTGGATTCTAAAGGTGAAGACTAGAATTTGGCAAGTGTACGCTCTGATGATTTTGGTGTTGGCGTCTCTGGATTGAATTTTGAATACTACCCTCCAATATTGTTTTTCTTCTTCAAGTACTTGTTAAACCATTGAGACACAAGAGACACTTCTTCTTCTCCAAGTGTGGTAGTATCAACCTTCTCTAGTAGCTCTCTCCAATCAATATCTTTATCATCGCCAGAGTTAACATTGAAAGTTAGAGCAACATTTTTCTCTTTTGAGTTTGAACCAAGATGTTCAATCTCAAACGTTTTGAGCGAGCCTACTAAAGCATCGAAGTCTAAACTGTCTGTGTTTTACTTCTTCAATAGCTACCACTTTAATGCTGAATTTCTTCGAGATGGATCTTAACAACTTTCCCACAAGACGTGAGTTAGTCACACCTTCACCAAGTTCTTCACACTCGTTGTCAATGTCTGAGAGTCTCATAGCATAGTCCATGATGGTCTCTTTCTCGTCCATCCTCATAGACTCAAAAGTAGCAGTAAACATCCTCAGTCTTGATTTCTTGACACTATGAGATCCCTCACACACCCTCTGTAACGCATCCCATGCATCTTATACCGACACACACTTTTTGATCATCTTATAGTAGCTTGAGTCAACATAGCCACAGAGAGCGTTGATAGTCTTGGAGTTACAATTTGACATGGCTAGTTCATCAGCCGTCTGCTCTTCTTCCCTCTTGATGATGGTATCACCATCATCATCAGTAATACATGGCTTTTCCCATACAACCAGTATGGTTCTCCACGCTCGTTCATAAATGTTCTTGATGTGCCACCTCATCCTTTATTTCCAAAGAGAATATTTCTCACCAGTAAGATCGAAGGTCGCGGATTTCCTTGAGAATCCATAGAGTTTTACAAAATAAGGATCAGTATACTTAGTATGTGAAGTAACCTGCTCTAGATGCCAATTGTAAGTTTGTAGGTCTATGGATATTAAAATAAGTATCACTAAATAGCTGTTAAGTCTGGTGTTAAAACACCAGAATTAACATCAAACAGCTTATATATAAAAATAAGCAGCATAATAGGAATAAAAATAAAGAACACAGCAAATTAAATTTTGTTCGTAAGCAACGTGCTTACGAACTGGGTATACAAACCCGAAAGCTATATTACTTTAATTTGTTCAAGATCAAATACAAAATCATAAAGTAATATATGAAAAACACTAACATCAACACTTGATACTAAAATACTTGAAGCTTTCTATGATGATCTTTTTCGTTGGTTACGCAACTTCAATGATGTACGAGTTTTAAATCGTGACTTCAAGCCTTTCTCGTCCTTGTGTTCTTCTGCTTGTGCGTCCTGCTTGCTGCGTTCCAGTTTTTTTTTTCTCGGCTTCTTCTTGTCTTAAATAGACAAGAATCCTAGTCTTGATAAATAAGTTAACAAGTCCTAAACACAATCTAGGAAACAAAATAAAAACCTAATATATTATCCTATTATATTTTGAGTCCAAGAACGGCAAATAACTACCAAAGAAAAATAAGGAATAATTGCCAAGAATAAAATTCCCAACATATATCGTGTATTCTCGAGTACAATCTATTTCTAAAACTAAATATAGACAGAGACCGTAAAATTTTTCTGGGACAGAGGAAAAAGGTCATCGGGTTTATCCCAATGTGCTATCCATTAACTAAAACTGGAGACCGCAAGTTGTCTATGACCGAGGAAAAAGGGTCATAGAAAAAACCTATGGCATTTTAGCTGCAGTCAAGTCTATTCTTTTCTAAAATGCTATTCTATGAATTGTATGATTGACTCTATTATTTTTGAGGTTTATTATTTATATGAGATATTTCGGTATACCTACTAAGCTAGTGGAAAGGTCACATTACCATTAATAAATTTGAGATTGAGTAGATCGAGCGACGAGTGACGTTGGAGGTAGATGATAATTTAAGTAAAACTACAAGGGAAATAAATTTATGTCGATTTGGCTTCTATTTCGATATTTTGGTTTTGTTTACTTAGTTTTTTTTTATCAAATGTCTACGTTTTTCCAAAAAAAATTATATATCAAAGTAGCGAAGCGAAAGCATGGGTGACGATTTATAAATGTTGATATCCTTATATTTATTTTATAATGATATGTGTTTATTATTTGGATATCTCTCGTTATATTCTAGTTTTTAGTTTATTTATTTGTTTTTGAAAGGGACTTGTAGTTTTAGTTTAAAAGGGGGCCTAGAAGTTGTGGTTTCAAAATGTTTTTCTTTCAAATGAGTAAAGTCTATATTATATTATATTTGCCTTTTTAAAATTAAGGCGTTGCAAAGTGAATTAAACCCGAGACGATGTTACCTAAATTATCAATTTATAATTGATAGAAACTTAGATTATTTCTTATTACTATTTCCATTGTCTGACTCATAATTTTTATGAACTTCTAGATTAGTTTTTTATTTTTTAAAGTTTGACATTTACGTAATGCCAACTCTATATATTTTTTTAATTTAAAATAATTTTATTTTATCAAAGTCAGGGCGTATCTGAGTGGTGTCAGAGCGAGCTAGTTTCTGTAGACTCGTTTGTTTTATTTTTCAATATTTTTTTTAAAACAAAAAAAGGAAAAAAATATTATTTCTATTTACATCCACATTCGTCATATCTTGCCGGTTTCCCCAAGGTACGCAATTCATTACATCATCTCGTTTCATTAATTTATGACTTCATTAAATACATATCATAAATTAATATCTTTACCAATTCATTTTATTGTTTGATTTAACTTCTACAAATTATGCATCATGTTTTATCAAGTGCATAGTCATATTCTCATGTTAGTGTGTCATGAACTATTATCACGAAAATCCAGTTTCGTGTCAAGTTACATTCAAAGATCGAGAATTTCATGTCAAGGGTGCACTATTTCAAAATTCATACTTTCATGACAAGGGTACACTATTTTAAAATTCATATTTTCACGTTATGGGTGCATAATTTCAAAACCCGTATTTTCATGTCATGATCAAGCAATATTGTGCACTTGACTAATAAGATAGAAAGGGGCTTTTCATTCTTCAAACGACAAAACCCAAAGTACATGATTTATATTTTTCAAGTCATGCATTATTTATTTTTGAGAATGATTTTTTTTTTTTTTTAAGGTGGGTGATTTATAACACATGATTTTCCATCTTCTTATGCCTTTGTTTTAGGTATGGAGTTTCTTTAACCATTTATTTAATTAAACCAAACACCTTTTGAGAGCCCATGTTATATTTTAAAATAACCAAGGTCATTTTTTTATTTTAATTTTTATTCTCAAATATTTGTATAGTCCATCTTCTGTTATTATTATTTTAGCTCATGAGAAATTATTTGCTCACGACTTACCAAAAACATAAAAAATAAGAAATTGGCTCACTTTCTTTAGTTTCAATTTCGAAACCATGAGCTATTAAAATGGTCTTTCTATTTTCACATTATTATTTTTATTTAGCCAAAGGCGAAGGACTCTTTCAACTCATTTGAACCCCAAGATATGTAGTGACTATTCTACCTTCTTTTATTTTAACGCAAAGGTCACATTGCGCTATTTTCATTTATTTATTTATATTAGTTCATATTTTAATTGAACTCAATCTATCAATCTATTGTTGTTTTTAACTTTTCCAACAAATATTTTTTGCACGTCTTATCAAGTCCATATGCATTCATTTTTTTAATAATAACATTCCACATTACAAATCAATTACAGCGCAACTCATCTCATCTATTTCTCAATCTCAATAGTAAATACCTAAGTGTCTCAACTCAATTCTGCTTATTTTTCTCCAAGAACATATTTTGTCATTAGCCTCATCTTTCTTCAATATCATTTTCTGTTATAATTGCCACCAACATCCAATTTTCATGATTCACTTCAGATAACTTTCTTCTACTTTTAGAATTATGTCCGACTCTTGTCAAGTCAAACAAGTTCTTTCTAGCAAAACTCACCCCATAATCATTATCTAAACAGATATAAATCTATAATCAATCAATCAACAACCAATGGGAATGGAAGCACAGAAGATAGAAGGGGAAGAAAGAGACAAGGCTATCAAACTTCGTACAGTAGATAGAACGGCAGTGTCGGGCTGTTACAATTCTCGGACATTATTAAGCTCGTTCCATGTCAATCATATGACATTAACATTCAACAGCCTTCATTCAAAACCCAATATGCCAATCAAATCACATAAGTCATTTCATGCCTTCACCAATCATTTCTGATTTTTATAAAATTTCAGCTTGCATAAAAACTCATTACATTTTATGAACAAGATTTTATTTTTTTTAAAGAAAAATTTAAATTTTTTACATGTAACGTCGTTTAATTCTTAAGTTGGGTTGGTAATACCAAAAGAACTTTCCACTTTAATTTATTAATTTATCCAGTATAACTTTTTATTTATTTATTATTATTATATTTATTTTTACACTTTTTAAAACAATCACTTTTTATTTTGTTTCTAAACTCACAATCTTGTGTTTTTATTTTAGTCAAGCTCAACTTCTTTTTAAAATAGTGCATGATATAATTTATAACTTCTCCTCATATTTCAATAAGAGCCTTGACTTGATTTTATTTATATATTACTATTCAAAGTCTTAAAAATATTCATTGATATTAAATTATATTCTTTTAGACATTCTCATTTTTTAAAATAAGACCTAATATTTTTAAAGTGATTCTTGTCTTAATTTATTTAGGTCATGTTAAGCCAATTCTTTTATTTTTATTTTTATTTTTACAAGTCTAAGACTGGATATTTACACCTTTTTATTTAAACATTCAATTATTAATCTCAATTTTTAATTGAGATTAATATTATTTCTATTTTCAAATATCTATATATTTTATATTCTTAAATTATTAATAAAATCTTTTATTTTAAATATCTAAACCAATTATACATTTTATTATGTTTCAACCAATTTAGAAATCCTTTAGTGTAAAATATTTTGGTCCAATTAGGTATTTCTAAATAAGTTCAATAAGAATTACCCAAGTCCATTTGTTTATATTATTTTCACCAAGCCCATCCCATCTTTCCGGTTTAATTAAATAAATAATATATTTTTAAATAAGAATTAAAAAAATATCATAGTTTGAAAAAAAAAATTGATTTTTTGTTGCGGGACGCGCATGGGAATGGCGTCCCGCTCACATTCTAAAAGGTACAAATAATAACCGTTCTGGAATGTGAGCGAAACGCCATTCCCAAGGGCGTCCCGGACTTAAAGTGATATTCTAGAAGGTAGATATAAAAAACTGTTCTAGAATGTGAGCAGGACGCCATTCCAAGGGCGTCCCGGACCTAAAGTGACTTTCTACTCTTTTTTTGGAACTAAAATGAATTTTTTTTAATATTTTCACAAAATTAATAATTTTCTCATTTACAAATAAAATCAATTTTATTAAATAATTAACAACTAAACCAGAAACAAATAAATTCGAATTTTCACATAATTAATGATTTCTCACAAAATAAATAAATTAAGACTTTTTTCACATAATTAATAATTTCATATAAATTTAATTTTTCACATAATTAAGAATTTTACACAAAATAAATCAATTGACATATTAACAAATTTAATTATTCACATAATTAATAATTTCATTACAAATCAATAAATTTAAATTTCAATAATTATTAATTATATGAATAATTAAATTTGTTAATATGTCAATTGATTTATTTTGTGTAAAATTCTTAATTATGTGAAAAATTAAGTTTATATGAAATTATTAATCATGTGAAAAAAGTCTTAATTTATTCATTTTGTGAGAAATCATTAATTATGTGAAAATTCAAATTTATTCGTTTCTTGTTTAGTTGTTAATTATTTAATAAAATTGACTTATTTGTAAATGAGAAAATTATTAATTTTGTGAAAATATTATTTTTTTTTTATTTTTTTTCATTTCAGCCTTAAAAAAAGAGTAGAAAGTCACTTTAGGTACGGGACGCCCTTGGAATGGCATCCCGCTCACATTCTAGAACGGTTTTTTATATCTACCTTCTAGAATGTAATTTTAAGTCCGGGACGCCCTTGGGAATGGCGTCCCGCTCACATTCTAGAATGGTTATTATTTGTACCTTCTAGAATGTGAGCGGGACGCCATTCACAGGCGCGTCCCGCAACAAAAAATCAATTTCTTTTCAAACTATGATATTTTTTTAATTCTTATTTAAAAATATATTATTTATTTAATTAAACCCATTTTCCCCTTAACCTTACATTTGCCAGAATTTCAACAGTTTTTGCAGAAACGTTGTTTTTGTCCCTTTCACATTCTCAACCTTTCAAATATCTGTCATTAATCCACACTCAATCAGCTGCCGTTTAAACTACAAGCCTCACCATTTTCTTTTTCATTCTCAAGTTTTTGGAATCAAATAGCAAATAAGAACAACGTGAAACCATGAAACCAAATCACCAAAATAGAAAACTCTGAGCCGAGTTTGCAACGTCAAATCCATCGACTCACAATCATTTGTGTTGAGTTAATCGAGGCACGAAACCTACCAAAACCATCCCTGCGACTCTCCGATGCCTGAAATCACAACCGCCTATCCCCGACCATTTCAGAAACCCAATACTGCATGACGCCACCCCATTTACCGAAATATAATCCAAACCAGATTCGACCACCACATCCCTAGTATTATCCACCTCTGCAGTCTCGGGTAACACTGCCTTAAATCCAGACCTGCAGCCAAACCAAACAAATCCATCGGCCCTATTTCAAAAACCCAGAAGCTGCTGAAACCCTCAACCTATTTTCGAACCCAACTGATTTGTACTTTTTTATACACTTTTTGTGTCGCATTCGTGTGTGTTTTGCTTGCATTTACGGATTTTAGGAGTCATTTTGGCCTATTTTGTTAGTTTTAGTATTTTATAGCTTTTGTGTGGTTTTTAGTAGTTTTTCGTATATTTTTACTCTTTTTCGTACTTTTGGCCGTAGGATGACCAAGCGGAGCCAGCGCACGTTTGGAGGCATCCCACTCGACTCGGATTAAAACGGACAAGCAAGGGAACACAGCACGAACGAGGAGCGACAGCCGGCGGATGTTTAGAGCGGAAATGAGAAATTGAGTCGGATGCAACCGTTCCATTCGATCGACTGGATTTCAGTCGATCGACTGATAGTCTAGTCGATCGACCGGACCACTCCAGATTGACTGCTCGGTAGTAGGTTGGCCAATTCTGAGGAAGCAGTCGATCGACTGGAACTCAGTCGATCGACTGGCAGTCGATAGACTAGTTCTCAGTCGATCGTCTGCGATGCAGGATTTTTGTTGTTTTTGACCCATTTTGACGATTTGCCCCTGTGTTTTTGTGTATATAGACCCAGCTGCTCAACCTTATCCAAACAACTCCTCCTTGGTGGAGTTTGGGGCTTGCTCCATTTCCTCCAAGCCTTTACTCTTGCATTTCGAAACCCTAGCTCATAAATACCAGTTTAGTGTAGTTTAGTTTAGCTTAAGTAGTTAGTTTAGTTAGGTTTCGTTGTTCTTAGCAAGTGTGGGAGAGAGTGACACCTCCCTCATTGTGTTGTTGAAGTTTTCTCATTTGTGGATCTTTTGTTCAATGCAATTTGGTAGTTTTTTTTCCCTTAATTATTGTGCTATGTTCTTGATTAATTGTTCATGTTGTTGATTTGTGTTTATTTTGTTGTTCATTGTATTTCAATTCCTCCCTTTTAATTTTCTAACTTGTAGTTTTTGTTGTTCTTAACAAACTCCATTGTAGCATCTTCAAACTTTTAACCCTTTTTAGCTAAACAATCAATTGGTTGACAAAAGCCAAATGGGACTTTCCTATTTGGTAAAATTGACTCTTTTTCCATTTAATGCTTTTGACTTTTTTTCAATTTCAATCTTTTAATTTCCCTCCTTTTTCCTCTTTCAATTTGCAAGCCTTCTTAGTTTAGTAAATTTAATGGTTTAACTAATGTCATTAATTAATTACTTTTAAGCAAGCTTTAATTTGTATTTGATGCAACTAGTTTAGAAATTAGGGGTTTAGGGACTAGGTTCATTTAGAACCATTAATTGGAGATTGTTGAGACTCGGGATTGACAAACCCGAGAATTAGGATTGACGACCCCAACACTTGGTCGACAATTTGGGATTGACAACCCCGAATCGTGGATTAAGTGCTCGGCAAAAACCGATTGATCGTGGAGACGAACCGAACACCCTAAATCAAATCATTTTTAATTAAAGTCTCCTTTTAAAGCTTTAGCATAAAACTCAAAACCCAATCAATGACTTAATGCTTTCTTAGTTCAGATTAGTTTAATTTAGTTTAACAAGAGAGAACTAAAACCACCGACCGCCGATAATATCTATCCTCGAGAGATATGACTCGGGAAAGCTTACCGCTCTACAATCGACTCCGTACTATTGCGGAGACAATTTCTTAGAGTGCTAAGAAATCCTCGATCAAACTTTGGCGCCGTTACCGGGGATAGATTAAGGCTAGTGGTGTTTTTAATTATTTCTCTTGTTATCTTAGTTGTTAGTTAATTTAGATTTTTGTTTTATTTTCGATGCTCGTAATCCTTTGTTGAGTGTTGTGTTTGCAAGGTACTCATTTGGGAAGCCCGATGCCGCTCGCCTACACTCACGATGATCAAAGGATACCTCCGCCGCTCGATTGATCCGGCCAAGGATGGCAAACTACCGAGCTAGTTTGCCATACGACGACCCTTATATCCAAACTCCCAATTATTCAAACTCCCGAGTATCCAAATCCGTACACCACTCCCCCAAGCTATCGGGTCACCTCGACATATGATGACCCGTATGCTTCGATCTGTAAAGAATGGGCCCACTCTTTTGATTATTCCGGCACAAACCCTCCATATTCTCCCCCGATTTCATATCCCCATAACCCGAGCATGGATCCGTATGAACCGACTCGTGATCCTTATGATTCGGGTTTTGACGATCCATATGCTCAACTCGCCTTGCCTTTTTCTTACCCGAGCTTTGACTCGTATGCTCCACCAATTCATGATTCATATTCTTGGAGCTACGACTTTTACGACCTACCCACCTCGAGTTCGTGTACTACGAACGACGACCCGTACAACTCACTTTCTCAAGATTTGTCTAAGCCCCAACTCCTGGACTTTGAGCCTCTCTCATCCGAGCTCATGGAGGTGATTCGACAATTGGATGAATGCCTTGATCTCATGGAGACTCAAATAGAGTAAATTGCCAACGAAGTGGACGAGCTTAAAAGACCGTGTCTTGACGAGATGCCCATCTTCGATGTGGTGGATCCCACCGTTGTTGGCAATGTAAATTTTGACGGTCTTTTGAAAGAGGTGTGCACGGAGGTGGAGATAGAGGGTGAGGAGAATGGTTCAGAGATTAGCGTTACCCCTCTCATGTTTTGTAAAGATGTTGAAGTGGAAAGTGAGGGGGAGTTGCCTTTGGGGATTCCAACGGCACTTGGAATGTTGAATTCACTCGCTCTTGGTGAGAATGATGAAGTTGTGCCGTGTTTGGAGGATGTGGAGTTAATCGAGCCTCTTTTGCCACCCCCCGATGCTTTATTGCTACTTTACCAAGTGGAGGTGGAAGAGGTAGTGGGGGATGTGTTGGGTCTTACTCTCTCGTGCCCGACTACGACTACTTCTAAAGTCGAGAGAGAGGAGATGACAGTTAGGGAGATGAAGGAGTACGTCGACCCATTTTGTGATGATCAAGTATGGGTGGTCGACTACTCCCTCTTTCGACCTCCGAAGCAAGCCCGTGCTCTTGACATTTTGATTTTTCGGCTTGCCCGACGTGCCCGCCTTGGTAATTTTTATCACCCGGTATGTCTACTCGAGAACACCAAGGCGTGGCACAATCACCACCTCTTCTTGGATCCCGGATAGCACCAATTGTATAAACCGTCGAGCTATAAACGTTAAATTAGTGCTTATTGGGAGGCAACCCAATTTGTAAAAAAAAGAGAGGAGAAAATCCAAAAAAAATAAAAATATATAGAAAACTCAAAAAAAGAAAAAACAAAAAAAACAAAAAAAAAACTTTTTATTGTATTTTGTTTTTGCAACCCCCCGTTTGTTCATTTCTTCTAGGTTGCTTGTCTCGACTCCCGAAAAGGACTTATGCACAACCGCGTCGACACAAGCTCGGAGATAGGGGCGTTCTCTTCTCCCTACACTTTTTTACCGCTTTATTTAGCTTAATTTGCAATGAGGACATTGCTAGATTTTAAGTGTGGGGTGGTGTTTAGAGTTCGCCTTAGGCTTTTAAGATTGTTTGCACGCTTGCTTGTGCTAATTTGATTAACGTATGTGTTATTTTTGCTTGGAACCTTGGCGAAGTGACGCGGTTTTGATGAATTGCTTAGGAGTTTAGATTTTCGATCGGATTTAGTGTACTTGGGTAATTTGACTCATTGGGAACTTTGTTTGGCTTTAGCTTCGTGCTATCTTTGAGCTAATATAGAACTAGTGCCTCAACTAGCCTCGTCGTCAAATACTCTCTTTAGGAATTTTGTTTTGCATTTTGAGTCGTCAATTGCTCCATGTGCTCGATCGAAAATATTGTAAGTTGGTAGTAGCAACGAGTGATCGGAGCCGCTGATTTCTCTTTGTATATATCTTGTATTTAAGTATCTTATTTCCTTGGGTACCAAAAAAGGAAAAAAAAAAAAGAAAGAAAAAATAATGATGATGAATAAACAAGGATAAGTTATAAATCCTTGTAGTTATTAAGTAATAAAACTTGCAACTCTTGCACGTTTCCTCCATTTCCTTTTTGTAGATTTTGTTTGTTAAAGAGAGTTGTGGACGATCGGGGCTAGTAGGGAGCAAACTAACGGTTCAATTGTGGATAGACCTTAGCCGGGACAAGGACGAGGGGACCGACTTGGAGGGTTACCTAGTACTTTTAGGTTTTGGGAGTCGATCAAAACTTTCTTTGTCAAGACATCTTTGTCGTCCTTTTACCCGAGCTAACAAGCATTTTAGCATACAACGCCTCAAATTAGGTTTTTGTGCATTAGATTAGGATCACCCGGGGGTAGTTTTGTAATTCTAGATTAGTATTGCTTGAGGACAAGCAATCATTCTAAGTGTGAGATGGTTGATTTGTACTTTTTTTTAAGCTTTTTTGTTACCTTTTAGTGACGCATTCGCGTGTGTTTTGCTTGTATTTACGGGTTTTAGGAGTCTTTTTGGCCTATTTTGTTAGTTTTAGTGTTTTATAGCTTTTGTGCGGTTTTTAGTAGTTTTTCGTACTTTTGGCCGTAGGATGACCAAGCGGAGCCCGCGCACGTTTAGAGGCACCCCACTCGACTCGGATTGAAACGGACAAGCAAGGGAACACAGCGCGAACGAGGAGCGACAACCAATGGACATTTAGAGCGGAAACGAGAAATCGAGCTGGATGCAGTAGTTCCATTCGATCGACTGGATTTCAGTCGATCGACTGATAGTCTAGTCGAGTGACTGGACCACTCCAGATCGACTGCTCGGCAGTAGGTTGGCCAATTTTGAGGAAGCAGTCGATCAACTGGCAGTCGATAGACTAGTTCTCAGTCGATCGACTGCGACGCAGGATTTTTGTTGTTTTTGACCAATTTTGACGATTTTGCCCCTGTGTTTTTGTGTATATAGACCCAGCTGCTCAACCTTATCCAAACAACTCCTCCTTGGTGGAATTTGGGGCTTGCTCCATTTCCTCCAAGCCTTTACTCTTGCATTTCAAGACCCTAGCTCAGAAATCCCTAGTTTAGTGTAGTTTAGTTTAGCTTAAGTAGTTAGTTTAGTTAGGTTTAGTTGTTCTTCGCAAGTGTGGGAGAGAGTGACACCTCCCTCATTTGTGGATCTTGTGTTGTTGAAGTTTTCTCATTTGTGGATCTTGTGTTCAATGCAATTTAGTAGTTTTCTTTCCCTTAATTATTATGCTATGTTCTTGATTAATTGTTCATGTTGTTGATTTGTGTTTGTTTTGTTGTTCATTGCATTTCAATTCCTCCCTTTTAATTTTCTAACTTGTAGTTTTTGTTGTTCTTGCCAAACTCCATTGTAGCATCTTCAAACTTTTAACCCTTTTTATCTAAACAAGCAATTGGTTGTCAAAAGCCAAATGGGACTTTCCTATTTGGTAAATTTGACTCTCTTTCCATTTAATGCTTTTGACTTGTTTTCAATTTTAAGCCTTTAATATCCCTCCTTTTTCCTCTTTCAATTTGCAAGTCTTCTTAATTTAGTAAATTTTAATGGTTTAACCAATGTCATTAATTAATTACTTTCAAGCAAGCTTTAATTTTTATTTGATGCAACTAGTTTAGAAATTAGGGGTTTAGGGACTAGGTTCGTTTAGAACTATTAATCGGAGATTGTTGAGACTCGGGATTGACAAACCCGAGAACTGGGATTGACGACCCCAACACTTGGTCGACAATTTGGGATTGACAATCCCGAATCGTAGATTAAGTGCTCGGAAAAAACCGATTGATCGTGGAGACGAACCGAACACCCTAAACCCAATCATTTTTAATTAAAGTCTCCTTTTAAAGTTTTAGCATAAAACTCAAAACCCACTCAATGACTTAATGCTTTCTTAGTTTAGATTAGTTTAATTTAGTTTAACAAAAGAGTAACTAAAACCACCAACCACCGATAATATATATCCTTGAAAGACACGACTCGGGAAAGCTTACCTCTCTACAATCGACTTCGTATTATTGCGGAGACGATTTCTTAGAGCGCTAAGAAATCCTCGATCACCAACCACTACCTCTGGCCCACACAAGACCTGAGAGCCACCACCATCGACGCACGAGGAAACAAATAGATAAATTGGAGAAGATGATAGGACAACTTTCTACATCTTTAGTGAAGCTTGAGACCAACACCGGGAAGCTCCCCAGTCAACCCGAGCAGTCAATGGCAATACATGTGCTACGGGGAGGTAAGAGAATTGATAATGGAATTGGAGAATTGGAAGAGGAGGATTTTGAGAACGAACCTAATTTGAAGGAAAAAGAAACGAATAAGAATGTGCAACGATCGAATGGGAAAAGGTGGTGATTAAGGGCATCCACAAGTTCAATAATCCATACGTTCTAGTCTCACTCACCAAAGTTCTTCAACCTAAGGGAGCTAAGTCAAGGAAAGAAAGTTCAGCCAACACATCCGGTCAGACAAAGCCAGAATCTGATTGGATGGAGGACAAAAAGTTTTGTCCGGTCGGATAGAGCCAGAACCCGACTATACTGGAGGACAGGAAGATTTGTCCGGTCGGACAAACCCAGAATACGACCAGATAAGAGTATAGAAGGAAAGATCCGATCGGACAAGAGAGAGTGTCCTGTCGGATATCAGTCCTAAACAGTGGACTTCTAGCATTCTCAAGCAGCAACAAGTCATCCGAGATTCCGTGCCATTTCCAAATCGTCTCAAGCCAGCAAAAGAGAGCAAGAGTTCGTGGAGCTCTACAACATGCTTAAGAATGTAAACGTTAATCTTCCACTCTTCGATGTGATCAAAGCGATGTCGGCTTATGTTAAATTTTTCAAAGAACTCGCATCAAAGGAGAGAAGGCTAGAAACGAATGAGCCAGTTGTGTTGTTAGAAGAAGTTAGTGAAATATGCCATCAACCACTACAGACGAAAGTGAGAGATCCCTGTAGTTTTTGCATCACGATAACTCTTGGAGATGGACAAAAGGCACGAGGTATGCTCGACTTAGGGGGAGGAGTCAACTTGATGCCTTTCAGCCTATACAATTATTTTGCATATAAATGTTGTGTTTTTCTCGTATTTTTAATTAGGTTTTTATTGTGGTTTTAACGTTTTTTATGTCGGTTATTTAGGTTTTTAAGTTGTTTTTCTAATCTTGTTGATTTTCTTTTTTCTTGCTAATTTTATGTTTAATTGGGTTAAATGGTTTCAATTAATTTGAGGATTGGTGAAATTCTTGGGTTTTTATGTTCAAAATCCTATTTTTATAGGTAAAGGCATTAAGGGCCAAAGTTCAAAGCCAAGCCAAGCCAAGGCGTGCCAAAATCGGTGCCAAAGAGAAGCTCCAAAATGCCAAACTCTCTGGAATACTATCCAAAGCATGCCAAAACCGGCGCCTTGGTCTCCAGCGCCCACCAAGCAAAGCTAGGCCACGCCCTCTCTCGCCAGCTCTCGCCAGGCCTCGCGCACGCTCGCTCTAAGTCCAGCGCCAAGCAAAGCCAGGCCACGCTCTCTCTCTCCATCCCTCGCCCGTCCTCTCCCAGATCAGCGCCATGCCTCGCTCATGCACGCCCAAGCCCCAGCCGGCCGGCGCCCAGGCCTGCCGACCAACAGCGCCCATGCGCGCCTAGGCTCGACAATTACCGAGCCACCTTGAGCCAAATCGAGCCATCTCGAGCCAAAATGTGCCAAAAAGCTAGCCAAGGGTCTAGGAAGGTACTACAAGAAATCTGACGTTTAGTGACGATTTTTTTTCCACGATTAAAATTCGTCATAATATGTTAAACAATAGTGACGTTTTTTGATTTCATCATAGAAAAACACCCTTCTATGACAACATTTATTGTTGTCACAATTGTTTACCGATTTCGTCACGAATACTTATATTTGATGATGTTTAAATGTATTTTGTCACAATTTTGGGATGACAAAAAAAAAATGGTTCGGAAAACCCATTTTATGACAAACATATAATAAAGTGTGACGAGATTTGGGTGTCACTATAAGTTTCTAGTTGTGACGGAATCATTTTTGTCACTAATGTTCCCTTGAAGAATGGTGACGATATTTGTTGTCACAACAAGTTTCTTTTCATGACAACGTTACAATTTGTCATCAGTTCTAGAAAAATGACGACAACATTATTTTGACACGAAATAGTTCTTTGGTAATGTCAAATATGAATTTGTCATAATAATTTTATTTTTGCTACAAATTCACACCAAATTTAGGAGACTCTTCCGATAACAAATTGATAATAATTAGAGATGATTTTTGGTATCACTGCATATTTATGTTATTAAAAGCATCATATTTCTCATTAATTTCTCTAAATGTAATGTTAATTAATTTTAATTAATATATATTGTATAATATTTGAAGTAATCAATAATATAAAAATAATAAAAATCAACGTTAAAGAAATATATTAATTAAAGTAAATAACTAAATTATGTGTTTTACACAATTAAAATAACAATATTAATAATAATATATTTGATTGAGACATTTATTTATGCTTGAACCTAATCTATGTTCCATGAAAAATGGTGACAACATCCATTGTCACAATAAGTTTCTTTTCATGACAACACCATATTTTGTCAGTGCTTTAAGAGAAATAGTGACAACATTATTTTGACACTAAAGTCCTATTTAGTGATAACAAATATAAGTTTTTCATTCACATCAAGACTTAGGATGAGACTTTTTCAATAACAACTTGATAATAATTGGTGATGACATTTGGTATCACAATATTTTTTAATATAATTATTATTCAACTTATTATTCATCATTAAATATTTATTTTTCTATGTTTACTTTATAGTTTTTAACGACTATATTATTATTAGATAATATTTCTTAAGTTTCTTATTTTTAAATTGATTAAATAAGTTTATAAATTTAATTAATAGATTATTATTTTTTCTTCTAATATCAAGTTTTGAAATTTATTTATTATTGTGTTATAATATTTTATATTTGTCTACAAAAGTTCTCAATTAATCTCTTTACACAAAATCTCTTTTTGTGAACATCACTTTTTGTGAACACCTTTATTTGTGTGTGAACTATTTATTTAGAAGTTAATCACACTTTATTATATTCTTATCTAATTTAAATATATTTTGATATTTATTTTATAATACTTCAATTATATTTTTCATTTTTAAATATAAATTATTCATGATTAAGTATTTATTTACCTTGCTATATAATTTTGAACGGCTTATATTATTATTCTATATTTTTTTACAAAGTGTTTAGTGTGTGTGTATATTAAACTTATTTCTTAATGTATATTACTTTGTTTACATTATAATATCAGGATCATGTGGTGGAGTGGTTGGGGCTAGGTACAAAATTAAAACATTGCGGGTTCAAACTCATGTCTCTTGAATATTATTTTTTTGCTCCCTAGAAAATGTGTAAATGTTGAACAATGTCAATAAAAAAGTAAATCGCATGTCTCTTGAATATTATTTTTTTGCTCCCTAGAAAATGTGTAAATGTTGAACAATGTCAATAAAAAAGTAAATCACAAAACAAAACCACTGGAATTTGAACCCAAAGTGTATTGCACCGCCTACTAATAAGGTATGATTCTAGGGCGATTCTAGCTGCAATCAGCCGTTGTACCTGACTAATTATAGTCACACCTCCAATGAATGCCACGTGTCCTATCTAATTATAATATTATTAATTAAAAAATCAATATTAATTTGTTATTGTTTACAATGCCCTTTTGTATGTTTAATTATTTAAATTAAAAAATAAATATTTTTAATTTATTACAAAACACCCAAAAAAATTATTAATCACAAAACACCCACCAAATTATAAATATATTTAAAAAAAAAACCTAACTAATCATAAAACTCAACGAATATCTTAAAATTATTATAAAATAAGTTTAATTAATTTATAATCTAATCCTTCAACTTTATTTAATCCCACACCCGTCGATTTATTCTAATTTCTATTGGAGATATAATTTCTGCATTTGGGGCGTATTGGTTCCGTAAGATATTGCCTTTGTTAAAAAAATATATAAAATTTTGCACTTAGGTAGTTTTGAACCCTGGTGGTTTGTTTCACATTCCCCACCTTCCACCAATAGACTGCTTATATTACTTGTGCAACTTATACTCTTAATATCATTTTGTTTATTCTCTTTTACTTAATGAGAAATAAAAGGGGAAACTGCATTTGGCAGAGTCGAACCCGAGTCTTCTAAAAACTTTTATTTCATACACCTAGTCTACTACCAATACACTGCTTGTATCTTTGTTTGTATTTTACTTCTTTTAATATCAGTTTGTTATCTGCTACTTTTAATTACTAATTAAAATCTTTTCAATGCATCATATGTGATTATATATATATATATAATTTTTTTTCCTGGTGCATAATTTAATCATATTTATATGCGTATGCTCGTTATCTGTTACTTTTAATTACTAATTAAAATCTTTTCAATGCATCATATGTGATTATATATATTTTTTTCCTGGTGCATAATTTAATCATATTTATATGCGTATGCTCGTGATAATGAAAATTGATGAGTAATACAAAATAATATAAACTTGTCTTGTGATAAAAGTAATTTCACAAAGTATCGAAAAACGTGATATGTGGCCTACGATCTTATAATCTAATTCATGTTCTTGAAAAAAAATTGTAAATCATTACAATTACGTAATTCAAGTATCTCCAATCTTGTTTTATTACAGATGGTTGAACCCACTCGTCCCGAATTTGAAATATTGGACTCAGAAGGAATTGAGTACCATCATTGGGTTTCTGATATGGAAACTACTTTAATAGAAAAGAATTTCATATCCACGATCATACCATCCACCGATCCAACAGACAAAGAACCGTCTGATAAAATTAAATCCAATGCCCTAATGTTTTTGCGGCGTCATATTGACCCAAGATTACGCTGGAAACTACTTTAATTATTATTATATTAATTAATTAATATTGATAAGAAACTATACAATGCAACAAAGGTTGAGAGTATGTCATATTTTGAATTTTTCAAAATACGTAACTAATATTTTTTAACGAATTTAATCTAAATTTTGAAAAATAAAATAATTTAATAATATTAATTAATAAATAGAAATTAGACACGGGTTTAGAATGTGACATCTTGTGAATGTTTCGTAGTATGTAAATAAAATTATTAATGAGTTTAATCTAAATATTAATATAAAAATTATTTGCTAATTGTATTAATTAATAAATAGAATATAAATTAATAGTATGCGGACAAGTTGCACTATAAGCAGTCCATTGGTGGAAGGCGGAGAATGTTAAACAAACCACCAGGGTTCGAAACTGCACAAGCAGAATACTGCCCAAGTGCAGGAATTAGAATAAATTAATTAAATAAAGTTGAAGGATTAGATTATAAATTAATTAAATTTATAATAATAATTTTACCTTTTTAATATTATTATTATTAGAGGGTTATTTTGGAAATATAATAATATTTTTAATCATTAAATTAAAAAAGTACTACACAGTACAACTGAAAAACCCATTTGTACCACGTTGTACTCAAAACGGATGGATGAGATTGAATAATAATAGAATATAGTGGTGTATAAGGTATGACTACAACTGCAAATAGAATCGCCCATGATTCTAACCATTTAACCAACTACTATTTGATGTTAATTTTTAAAAATAATATATAATTATACGCTTGTCTTACATATTCTTTTCATATCTTTTTGTGAACACCTTTTTTTTGTGTGTGAAATATTTATTTAGAAGTTAATCACATTTTTATTATATTCTTATGTAATTTATTTTGATATTTATTTTATAGTATCTCAATTATATTTTTTATTTTTAAAATATATCAAGTAATTATTTATGATTAAATATTTATTTAACTTGCTTTATAGAATACGTTTTAGTTTTTTATTTTACAAATTTATCTTATAATTATATAAATTTAAAATACTTTTTGGTATTTTTTTCTGATTTTAAATTTTGAGGTTTATTTAGTATTATATCATAACATTTTATATTTTGGTTTTAATTTTATTTTTCTTACTTTTTTATTTATTAAATAGTTATTTAGAATTTATTTTATATTTATGAGAAGTATTCACTTTTGTATTAAGCTTAAAAAATGAATTTCTGGTATGTTCTGTAGGGTTAAAAGAAKTATTAAACTTATTTTTGAATGTATGTTTCGTTGTTTATAAAATATAACATAAGGACCATGCAAATAAGTGGTTGAGGCTAGGTATCAATACTAAACATTGTTGGTTCAAATACTTTGTCTCTCAAAAATTATTTTTTGACTCCCGAAACTTTGTCTAATTTAATTATAATAAAAAATGTGTAAATATTGAAGTATTTTCAATAAAAAGGTAAAATTGCAAAACAAAACAATTGGGATTTGAACCCACAATGTATAGCATCAATTGCTAACAAGGTATTAATCAAACCATTTAACCAATTACTTTGGATGTTAATTTTTCCAAATAATGTATAATTGTATGTTTGTCTGATCACAAATACTCTTAACCTAAGTTGCACCGACACGGATATGGACTCGGGACACGACACAACACGGACACGAGGACACGCTTATTTTTAAAAAATGTAGGACACCACACGGCTCGAACACGTTTATAATATAAATAGTTATTACTATATTTTATTTCCTGCAAATATTAAATTGTAATAATTTTTATTTTCAATTAATCATCTAAAATAATTAAAAACTCATTCACAATAATTGATAAAATCCAAAGTAAAATAATAAATGATAATAATTAAAAAACTAAAAAAATATTTTTGTGAAAAAAAATAAAAAAATTGAAAAAACGTGTCGGGGACGTGTCCGGGCCATGTCCCTGTATGTCGCGTCGTGTCCCGCCGTGTCCTAGGCGTGTTCGAACCGTGTCCCCTGTCTAAAATTCAAACAAAAAAAGGAAGAAAAAAATTGGACATGCATCCAACACGTGTCAGAGGCGTGTTGGGCGCGTGTCCGCGTCCACGGAGTGTTAAGCTCGCTATCGGGGTCAAAAATGGAATGTTTGTGCATCATAACTCTTACCCTTAATTATATAAATCAAAACTACTACATAACCTTTAAAAAAATATATAGAAGAATTTTAAATAACTATTGAATAAATTATAATACGCAAAAATAAATAAATAAATAAATAAATAAAAAG
>BMAC01000665.1:586544-648893 GCA_014905375.1 Phtheirospermum japonicum
TTATGCATAGTTGTACCTTGTGCATGCATGCTTGTACTTGGTGAAACATTGCATTTTCTTGCTTATTTTCATTATTGCTTTGCATTTACATATTGAGGCATACGACGAGGCATCCTACCTACTTGCATTTCAATTCCTAGTTTAGTTTAGCTAGTTTATTTTCTTTATTTTCATTTTCCTTTATTTCCAAAGCTTGAAACACATTGATTCCTTCAATTGAATCGAACTCCGATAATACCAAGCCATGAACCCATTGATATACTTCAACACCACGAAAACTCTTCTAAAAAAATGGCGCCATTGCGACTTGGCTTGGTTAAGGTTTTCGATTTGATTGTAATTTCTTTGTGTTTTTGGCTTGTTTTGTTATTTGACATTTTTTTTGTTTGAGTATGCAAGGCACGTTTAACTATAACTATGGTGGATACATTCCCTGCATGGGAGGGCATGGTGCAAACCATGCCGGGAATGAGACATTGTATAATGGGTATGGCAATGTGGGAGGGCATGGTGCAAACCATGCCGGGAATGAGACATTGTATAATGGGTATGGCAATGTGGGAGGGCATGGTGCAAACCACGTTGCCAATGGTGGTTATGGTTATGGCCAACCCAACATGGGAGGGCATGGTGCAAACCGTGTTGGGTTTGGTGGCGTCGTGGGTATGAATGGTTCTCCCGGAGGGTATGGTGCTTCAAATCCTTATCCGAACATGCAAACTCTAATTCCCTTCTCGTTTGGTGTTCCCCGACTTCCCCCTTTAACCGCTAAAGATCTCGAGGATTATGAGTCATTTGGCGGTCCGAGCTCCGATGTGAAAAGTGGCCCCCCCATCCGTACTATGAGAGATGTTAGCCGACCTTTTTTGGGATGTGGATGGTGTGGAACGAGTGATCATCTTCCCGACTATTGCCCTTTATTTCCCTCGTTCGATTCCGCTGATATGTATGGAGGTCGTGGACATCAAACGGGACTTGCTTGTACTACGCCTTCTTTTACTCCACCGCCGACTCCCGATCCTTATGAGTTATTTGGAGGTGGGAGCTCCATTGTCCCAAGTGGCCCTCCCGAGCGAAAATCTTCTCCTCCGACGTATTCTCATGATCATGACGTGAACATGGCTTTATCCTCGAGGGAGCTTGAGTTGAAGATGAAAATAGCAAAATTAAAGGCTCGAATCGCTCAAATGTCTAGCCCGAGCCCAATTCCTCCTTGTGTGGGACCCGGTTGTACTACTCCATCTTTTGCCCCACCGCCGACTCACGATCCTCTTGTTACTCCTCACGTCGGCCCACTTGTCTCGGTGAATGATCCTACCCCACTCTCCAATCCGAACCTCTTGCAATCTTTCCCTATAGTGTCGGACTCGCCCGATACTATCTTCGATAAGTGTGGGGTGGTTGCTAATACGGTTGTCTCGCCATCGGAAGAGGACGTGGGTTCATTTTCGGATGTTTTTACCTTCACTTCAAAAGAGTCTTGCAAAGAATGGGTATATATAGATTTCATCAAGGCCACGATCGAACGGGTTTATATGGTGGAGAGGAGCCTTGAGGAGGAGGTTGGCCCGGACGTCGATATTGAGGAATGTTGTGAAGATGAGCCCCTTGTTCTACATGATGAGTCCGTTGTTTCTCTATGTGACCCCTATTTGTGTGTCAATGACTCTCGGTGTGTCGTTGAGGGCAACGACGTCTTTTTAGAGGGGGAGGTGGGGGTTATTGATGATGGGTTGGGAGTCGATTCTATTGAGAAGTTTGAAAATTCGCTTGGGGTGGAGATTATTGATGATGGGATTGGAAAGCTTGATGATTATCTTGAGGAGGAAGAGGTGAGCAAGCCAATTATCATCTTGGAAAATTCGAACCGATTTGAAGAGGAGAGGATGGTTGAAAGATTTACAATTCTTAAGGGTGATATGGATTGGATACCGGGAGTGAGTAAGGGAGTTAGTTCTTTGAATTCGAGTTTTGATGAAATGGTGAGAGTCGGGATGTGGAGGTTGTTATTGGAGGGCTTGATGTTCGTAATTTCTAAAAGCGAATGGGTAAAGACCATTGACTTGGTACCCAAGACGAGTGGCTTGTTAGCTCTTGAGGATGAAGAAGGAGGATTGTTGGCCACGAGGGCTTCAACGGGTTGGAGAATGTCGATCGAGTTTAAGAAGTCTCATGAGGCCATAAAGAAAGATCATTTCCCTCCCCCGTTTATCGACCACATGATGGACAAGCTAGCCGACCAATATTCCTTTTGCTTTATTGACGAGTCATCTGGGCATTTCAAAACCACCATCCCACCCGAGGACCTAGTCGAGACAAGTGTCGATTGCCCGCTTGGAATGTTCACTTTTTGGCGAATCTTATATGAACTATGCAATGCGCCAAGGACGTTCTAAAGAGTGGATCCTCCCGATAAGGAGGAGATTGTTTTGGTGGACCCTCCCGTGATCTTTCCACCTTGACCAAAAGGGAGTACGTCAAGCTAGTGACGTAAAACAAGCGCTTCTTGGGAGGCAACCCAAGTTCTTCTCGTTTATTTCTTTTATTTTCTTTCTTTCTTACTTTCTTTCTTCTTAAAATGAAAATCCAAAAAAAAATTGAAAAATTGAAAAACAAACAAAAAATATTTTGTTGAAGTTCATGTACATATTTCCTTGTGTTTTTGATTTTGTGTGATTTTCTTTTCTAGGTTTTGTTTTCCGACGACGACCATGGGACGATTGGTAAAAGTGGTAGTGTTCATGAACCCGGGAGATACTAGCCATGCTCGATGTTCACTCGGATTGCTTAGATGCTTAGGTGGACCCCACCGAGCTCGACCACATCTCGCTCGGTTGAGGAAGTTTCTATTCACCCTCCTTTTACTTGTTTTTCATTAAAATGCGGGTAATGCATGGTTTAAGTGTGGGGTGTGTAGGTGGTTAGGGTCCGGGTTTTTATCAAGCATGTTTTGTTGTTCTTAACTCGAGCCTTGGCGAAGTGACGCATTCTTGGCGAAGTGACGCTTACTATTTGCGCATTTATATGGTTGAGTCGATTTTTGTGTCTTTTGAGTCGTTATTACATTGTTGAACAACTCCACGTGCTTGYAAGTTTGAATAGTTTACTTGTCGGATTTTCGCATGTTTATGGCCTCTTGTGTAAGGGGTTGAATTTTTGTGCTTCYTCCAAAAACCGCCCATATATATATAATCAACATTTTCTCGTGAAAAGATTGGAAAGTTCTAAAATCTCTTTTGATTTTGTTCCCAAATTCGGTGCAAACTAGTGAGTAGCCTTGTGTGATTTATCGGCTTGCTTGCATCTTTATGGAAATTGTATTGAGGAGGTTTGATTTTGCTCGTACATGATTAAATTTTAAAATGACCTCGAGGCACATATATCACCCTTATGCCGGCCATATTCATATATGTAAGCTACTTTAAAAATCCCAAATGAGCCACCTTGAGCCTTTATCCATTTTTTGTTAGCCGAGCTCGATTTTAGCTCTTGTATCTTCGCGTTGGTGAGGTGAGAGAGTGCGTTGTTAGTTGAGGAGAGATGTATGGGAAATTTATTGTGAGTTTTGGGTTTTGAGTTGCTTATACAAAAAAAAAAAAGAGAATAATACTCCAACACAAATCACGAAGAGTGATAAAGCGAGCGTTCAAGTATAAAGCCTAATTCAAAAAGGGCTAAGTTTAGTGAAAAGAAGCAAATTCAAAAAACTTCTAAGTGTTGTAAAGAATAAAGTCGGGAAAGCGTGAAAATGTATGACAAAGGTTTCGAATGAATGTTTGGTGAACTGGGAAAGGTGAAGCGATTATAAGCTTTGGGTTTTAGAAATTAGGATTTTGTGTGTTATTGATCACGTTTGATCGTGTGTTAGCCACTATATCCATAAGTTCCATACCATACCAAAGAGCCAACATTACAACCCTTAATAAAGACCTCTTTCGATTCTTATTTGGTCATGTACTTGAGCAATTTCGAGCGTTCGATTTGTGAAATCTTGACAAGGTGCATGTATTGACCGACTTGAGCGTAAACACGTCCTATATACACTTGAGCGAATTGAGCGTACACCCTCGAAGATCCCTTGGAGAGGAAGTCATCGATTTGGCTTGCATTTAAGAAAGAGTAATACGAGCAATGCATGAAGATAGCGAAACTATGTTGATACTATCATCACATTATAAGGATAAGCACAAGGATTTTTCGTTTTTACACAATGTTCATTGCATGTACATTCTCGATTCTTTTCGTTGTTCGAGGACGGACAAACCGATAAGTGTGGGGTAGTTGTTTTGCATGTAATTGTTGTGTTTTTCTCGTATTTTTAATTAGGTTTTTATTGTGTTTTTAACGGTTTTTATGTCGGTTATTTAGGTTTTTAAGTTGTTTTTCTAATCTTGTTGATTTTCTTATTTCTTGCTAATTTTATGTTTAATTGGGTTAAATGGTTTCAATTAATTTGAGGATTGGTGAAATTTTTGGGTTTTTATGTTCAAAATCCTATTTTCATAGGTAAAGACATTAAGGGCCAAAGTTCAAAGCCAAGCCAAGGCGTGCCAAAATCGGTGCCAAAGAGAGGCTCCAAAATGCCAAACTCTCTGGAATACTATCCAAAGCACGCCAAAACTGGCGCCTTGGTCGCCAGCGCCCGCAAAGCAAAGCCAGGCCACGCACGCTCGCGCACGCCCGCACCAAGTCCAGCGCCAAGCAAAGCCAGGCCACGCTCTCCCTCGCCATCCCTCGCCCGTCCTCGCCCAGATCAGCGCCATGCCTCGCCCATGCACGCCCAAGCCCCAGCCGACCACCAGCGCCCATGCGCGCCTAGGCTTGGCAATTATCGAGCCACCTTGAGCCAAATCGACCCATCTCGAGCCAAAATGTGCCAAAAAGCTAGCCAAGGGTCTAGGAAGGTGCCTCCGGGTCAAACTTGGTCAAACCTTGGAATTTCAAGCCTCTAAGGCTAATTTGGCRCATTTAAACCCAATGAAATGTAATATAAAGATATACTTCTTTCATTTTGAAAGACCTCTCATTTTCTCCCAACCCAAGCATGGGTTTGGGATTAAAAAAATCCTCTCTCTAGTTTTTAAGATCTAATTTCTCTCTCTTAGGTTTTAGATTCAATTTCAAGCTTTGATGTAATTTCTTTTCTAGATTTAGATTTACTTTCATGCTTGGCCTTGGGTTTGTAAGCCTAAGATGAATCCAAATACTCCTTTGGATTGTTAATTTTGATGCAATTACATTCAAGCTTTGTTTCATTTCCTAATTCAAGTAAGTTTCCTTTAAATTTCATGTTTTATGCTTTAATTCCATGTTTTGTTCTTCATTTCCATGCTTGTTCATCATGTTATGCTTTTAGCCTTAGAACCTTGAATTCATGATGAAACATATGGATTGGCTATGGAATCTAGATGAGTGACACATCTAGATCATAGATCGGGTCTTGGATCATCTTGATTTTGAGATTTTGCTATGCTTTATTTGAAATTTTATTTTCATGCATAGTTTTAGGTTAAATCTTAGATCTACACTTTGATGCTTGTTATTTTCCTTAAAGTTTTAAACTTTCATGTTAGCTTTTCTTGCTCTTTACATCCATGCTTTCAATTTTTAGTATTTTGCATTATTTAGGATTTTATGCATAGTTGTACCTTGTGCATGCATGCTTGTACTTGGTGAAACATTGCATTTTCTTGCTTATTTTCATTATTGCTTTGCATTTACATATTGCGGCATACGACGAGGCATCCTACCTACTTGCATTTCAATTCCTTGTTTAGTTTAGCTAGTTTATTTTCTTTATTTTCATTTTCCTTTATTTCCAAAGCTTGAAACACACTGATTCCTTCAATTAAATCGAACTCCGATAATACCAAGCCATGAATCCGTTGATATATTTGAACACCATGAAAACTCTTCTAACAAAAAGCAATTTAGCCTTGGGGAGATGAAGCCAACAAGCCTACAACTTCAACTATCAGACCGTTCGGTAAGATATCCTTTAGGAATTATCGAAGATGTTCTAGTAGAAGTCGGGTCTCTAGTCGTCCCCTTGGACTTTGTTATACTAGACGTTGAGGAGGTGTCCAAATCGAGCAATGAGCACACTATTCTATTGGGAAGACCATTCATGGCAACATCACACACGTTGATCGACGTCGGACGAGGAAAAATAACACTTTCTATTTTTGATGAATAAATTACTTTCTCACTCAAAGACATCTAGAGCGTTCCTTCACCGTTGTTGGGTCCTCATTGTTCTTATCTTGATTCCATGGACCAATGCGTAAGAGAATTATTTGGTGTCATACCACTAGAGAAATGGAACGTCGAGGACGACGATGTTGATTCAAGTAAGGAGGGGGTGGTCGATCTATTCGTGATTGAAGATGAGCATGTGAACGAGATTCCTATTGAGCCCATTTTGGAGCCTAAAATGGAATTGAAGCCACTTCCAAACCACCTTAAATACGTTTACCTTGAAGCCGATGAAAAGAAACCTGTGATAATTTTTGCAGAGTTAGCAGAGCACGAGGAAAAAAAGTTAATCGAGGTGCTCAAAAAGTAAAAGCAAGCAATTGGTTGGAGCATTAGGGACATTAAAGTAATAAGTCCATTGAAATGCATGCATTGAATTGAGTTAGAAGAAGGAGCTAGACCAATAAGAAATGGGCAGAGATGTTTGAACCGAACACTCAAGGAGGTAGTTAACAAAATAAATCTTCAAGCTTCTTAGTGAGGGGATAATCTATCCCGTGTTGGATAGTGAATGGGTCATTCCAGTGCACATCTTTCCAAAGAAAGGAGGCATCACGATTTTGGAGAATGACAAGGGAGAGGTTGTTACAACGTGCTTAACTACCGGGTGGCGCATGTGCATTGACTACCGAAAGCTCAATGCCACAACGAGAAGGTATCACTTTCCACTCCCATTCATGGATTAATTGCTCGACAAGCTCGTGGGACATGAATACTATTGCTTTCTAGATGGCCTTTCCGGTTACTACCAAATAGCAATAGCTCTGGAAGATCAGAAAAAAACTACGTTCACATCCCCTTTTAGCACATTTGCTTACCGAAGGATGCCATTCGGGTTGTGCAACGCTCCAGAAACGTTCCAGAGGTGCATGCTCTCCATCTTCACCGAGTTCATTGACGACTTCCTCGAAGTCTTCATGGACGATTTTTTGGTATATGGCTCATCTTTCTCTCATTGTTTAAAAATTTGACTAAAGTGCTTGAACGATATGTTGAATCTTATTTGACATTGAGTTGGGAGAAATCTAACTTTATGGTGAAATGTGGAATTGTGCTTGGGCATGTTGTTTCGAACAAGGGGTTAGAAGTTGATAAGGCAATAATGGATGCTATTAAAACTCTTCCGCCCCCTAAAGATGTTAAAGGAATTAGAAGTTTTCTGGGACAAGCGGGTTTTTGTCGGCGTTTCATGAAAGATTTTTCTAAAATTTGCGGCCCGTTGTGTAAATTGTTAAATAAAGATGTTCCATTTGAGTTTGATGATAAGTGTCTTGATGCTTTTAATGTTTTGAAAGAAAAACTCACACAGGCACCAGTTGTTGTTGCACCTGATTGGTCCCTTCCATTAGAGATTATGTGTGATGCGTCTAACAACGCAATGGGGGCTGTTTTGGGGCAACGAGTTGATAAATTGCTAAGGGTAATCTATTATGCTAGTCTTATGTTGAATAGTGCCCAACGTAATTATACTACTACCCAACGTGAACTATTTGTCGTAGTGTTTTCATTAGATAAGTTTCGTTCTTATATTGTTGGTTCGAAATTAATCATGCATAATGATCATGTAGCCTTACGCCATTTATTTGTTAAAATCGAAAGTAAACCGAGGTTGATTCATTGGATTCTTCTTTTGCAAGAATTTGATGTTGAGATTAAGGATATAAAAGGATGTGAAAACGTGGTTGCTGGTCATTTGTCTCGCATGTTAGTAGATAGTGAGTCTAGAAAGCATAATTTTGTTGATGACGTATTTCCTTATGAAAATGCTAAAGCTATCGAAAACATTGAAGAACCTTGGTATGAAAATCTTGTGAATTACCTTGCATGCAATATTATCCCTAACCACCTTTCTACCCAAGAAAGGAAGAGTTTTTTGTTTAAATGTAGGAGCTTCATTTAGGATGATCCGTATTTGTATAAGCGCTGCAAAGATGGACTCTATCGAAGGTGCATTCCGGACGAAGAAAAGATTAACGTGTTGAGGTTTTTCCATGACGAGGGAGGACATTTCGGAAGTCAAAAGACTGCTTTGAAAGTCCTCCAATCCGGTTTTTATTGGCCCTCACTCTTCGCCGACGCACACTAATTTTGCAAGACATGTGATAATTGTCAAAGATCGGGCACGATTGAGAAAAAGAACAAAATGCCATTGGTTCCGAATCATGTGATCAAAATCTTCGATGTCTGGGGCATCGATTTTATGGGACCATTTCCAAGGAGTGGAGAATACGAGTACATACTCGTTGGTGTCGATTATGTGTCGAGATGGGTCAAGGCAATCCCAACCCGAAAGGCTAATTCAGAGGTTGTTCTCAAATTCATTCAAGAGAACATTTTCAGCCATTTTGGGGTACCAAGAACGATCATAAGTGACGATGGTAGCCATTTCTGTAATCGTGCTTTCGAACAATTGATGAGAAAATATGGGTTACGGCATAAAGTAGAGACTCCTTATCATTTACAAATGTCGGGGCAGGTGGAGACAAGCAACCGACATATAAAGGCCATTTTAGAGAAAACGGTTAAACCAAACCGTAAAGATTGGGCAACGAAATTGATTGATGCATTTTGGGCATATCGAAGAGCCCACAAGACAGTTTATAGAAAGTCTTGTCATCTCCCTGTTGAGTTGGAGCACAAAGCAGAATGGGCCATAAGTGTATTGAACATGAATTTCAACGAGGCTGGTGAATATCGGAAGTTAGAGTTAAGAGAGTTGGAGGAGATAAGAAACGATTCAGAAGGCATGGACGAGCAAGCAAATGATAAAGGAAATGCATGACAAAAATCTCGTTCCAAAAGATTTGGAGGTAGAAAATTAGCCTTGCTTTTTAACTCACATTTCAAACTTTTTCCAGGAAAACTCAAATCCAAGTGGAGTGGGCCATATTTAATTACGGATATCAACAAATTCGGGGCTATCACTCTATACGATGAGAGAAGAACTCCGCATTCCAAGTTAATGAGCATCGCGTGAAGTTATATCATGGGGGACCCATCCCCAAGAACAATCATGAATTCATGTTACTGAAAGATCAACGTCGGGATAGTTGAGGCTCAAACGAGTAATCGTCAAGCATAAGACGTTAAACGTTGCACTTTTTGGGAGGTAACCCAAGTGTTCTTGTTATTTTTGTACATATTTTCTTTTGTGTTTATGTAATTATGGTATGGATAGGTGTGTTTATAGTGTGTTGAGCTGTGCAGCAAGTTTTGGAATTAGGGTTCCAAGATCATCCGATCGGATAAGGCTTTGATGACCGATCGGATAAAACTTACTGGATTTCCATCCGACTGAATGAAAGCATAAAACAATCGAACAAAACACGCTGGAGGATCATCCGACCGAACAAGGGCAATATCCAATTGTACAAAACACACTGGAGTCACATCCGATCGGACAAGAGCTTCATCCGATCGGATAACAGCACAGATTTATAAAATTCGGTCTTCTTCATTCGAGATTTTTACCCTAAACTTATTATTTCTTTTATTTTGCAGAGCAATAGCAACAAAATCAACCTTACAATCTTTATAGTTCCATAATTCGTACACAAAAACGCATCCGATCGGAGAACTTGGGCAAATAATTCAAACCGTTCGGAAGAATAAAGGAATCAAATTACAATTTCGCATCCTCCAAACATCAAGAACGCAACTTTGCAAATCTTCGAGGTAAAACGGCTTTAAGTCGAACTTATCGAACTGCTTGGGAATTGGTTTGTAGGGAGATTGAAAGGAGGTTGTTGATTGGGACAAATTGGAATTTTATGGGATTGATTGTGTGTCGCACAGATGGTGTTCGATAGTTTGCCTAAAAGAACTAGTCGTCCAGATTTTTGAATTTTTGTACTTGAGATGGCTTCCGGTTTAAGAACTAGGAGGGGAAACACTTCGGGGAGAGGAAATGGTCGAGGGAAAGGACCAAGTAACGCCGGGGGAGGCTTGGCCCCATTCGACCTAGCCTAAAAGAACTAGTCGTCCAAATCCTTGATTGCACGAGCCGTTTACGTTCCTCGACATATCGATGTGGATTTTTGGAATCGAAAAATCGCGCTAGGAGATAAAACGGCGGAGAAGTTCGTGGCGGGCATCAAGGCCCTCGATTTGGAAAAGTGGGCTGACATTAAGCAACCCAGCTACCAAACTCTAATGCTGGAGTTCTTCACGACTTACAAACCTGTGGCCGATGGCTCTTTCGATTACCGGCTTCGTAAACGTCCACTTCGTACTACCAGGTCTGACCTCGACATAATATTCGGAACAAATAGCGAAAAAGGGGAGGATGATTCGTTTCAGCATGACGACTAAGACAAGAACGCATGGTGGGAGAAACTTTCTGGAGCACCACCGGAAGTTGGGTGCCGCTTTAATTCTACTTCGTTAAGATCGAATGCCATGTACTTGAATTATAAGTTTTTCATGCAAGTTTTTATGGGCAAGGAGGACATCACACAGATCTCGTTGACGGAGTTGCGAGCTTTGTGGATCGCACACCACCGGGGTGACACAAGACTCTATCCTCTACTGACGACTGCGATAGAGAATGTGCAACGAGTGCACGATAGGAAAATGTCAATGCTCACACTGGGCATGTTCATTATCGAGCTCGCATAGTACCACAACTGCGACCCTTACGACGACGACATCGTATACTCGAGTGTGGCGATCCAGGTTAAGAGTTGTACGATCAACGGCCAGAATGTGACCATTCCGACATTCATGATACCATCGGAAAAACAAAGGGCTGAAGTAGTCGAGGACACCGACGACGATGAGAATGATGATGATGACGAGAATGACGAGGAGAATGATCACGACGACTAGGGGAACGACAATGATGGAAACACAGGTTTCTGAGGGTACGCGCACGGAGACTATGGGGAAGGTCTCGAGTACAGCGGATACGGTGGAGGGTACTACGATGGTAGTGGTAACTACGAGAGTGGAGGAGTAGTCATCAGTACTACTCCGATGAGCAGTGGAGGCAGCAGCAGGATTTCCAAGCAAGCATGATGAATCAGATGAGGCAACTGAGCCTGAATCAAGAAGAATATGCGAGAGATGCTTGACAAGACGCGTGGGAGGCACGTGAAGAAGCCAGGACGTTTTGGAGTCCCCTGGAGAGATTGGACACCAACATGGCCACAACGAACCATTATCTCACTAGGTTGAACGACAATATCGATGCCAACCACGACAACCTCATCTGCATTGGCGAACACTTAACGAGGATCGAGCAACGCTACCCACGTCCACCTCCGGACGACATGGACCAGTAGGCAGGCCCATGCCCAATCTGTATCATATTCTATCCAAACTTTTATTTTTCTTTTATTTCGTGTTTTTCTTTGTTGATTAACTTTTCTATTTGGTGTTGTGTACGTATTGAATAATTGATTCAAATATTTGCATGTTTAGACTATTCCTACCCCCTTATATTATTTCGTACTTCAGCAACCAGGAGATTGCCTATTTTTATTTGCAGGGGGGAGGTAATCCGATCGGATGGCAGGTCTTAACTAATCGGATTATGACCTAACGAGCATCATCCGATCGGATTGATGCAAGTGTCTAACCGAATAAAACCTACTGTCCTATCATCCGACCGGGCAAGGGCATATATCCGGTCGAATCGCCCATGTATCCTGCCAAGCGTACTTTTATGCATGCATGATTCGAATCATTATGGTCAATTAGGTTATGTATTACATTTTCCTTATGATGACGTGCGAGTTAACCAATTGTTTATGTCAACTTATATTGAGATCATTCTCATGCTTATTTGTGTTTGTACTAGCTTGCCTAACGAAATCATGTATTGCGTGATCTATCGTTGGAGTCTTTTGAGCTTGTTTAGTGCAAAAATTTCCAAATCCTACTTATATATATAATTATTTAAAACAACACTTAATCATTAGCAATTTTTTGAAGCTTTTAAAACTCGATCACCTTACTTTCAAAGTTTGAATAAAACCCTAGTAAGGAGCTTTGTGTGTTTATTAATATTTCATGCTTTGATTCGATGAGTGTTTTGAGAAGTCTATAAAAGTCGCATGTGTACATTTAGTTTTTGGAACTGAAGATAGGCACATATAAAACCCTATTCCGTCTGTATTCAGAAATAGAACCACTATAAATCCCTAATGAGCCCCCTCGAGCCTTATTTCCGTCTCTTTGTTAGCCATGAGCATTATTGTAGCTCTTATTTCATTTAAGTTTGTGAGATGAGAGTTTTATTTATCATTGGTTTAATGAGATATGACGATTGCGGGATGGGAATTAGTGGGATAATATTATATAAAAAATATATGCTTAGTATTAAAAAAAGAGAGAGAAATTAAGGGTGCTTAAGTTCATAAAAGCATCTAGATGTCAAGAATAGAAGCCTAATCATAAAGGCAAATGAGTATAGAAGGAACTTATACTCATGTTCCATAGGATCGGGCATTTTTATTCAGTTTTGGGGTCAAAAATAGCCTTAATTATAAAAGACTAAAAATAATGGTACATGGTTGTTTTGGGAGGATTGACGAGCAAAACTATGCTCTATGCTTAAAAATTTCTGATTGAGTGAGTTATTGATTGAGTTTGTTCCCAAGTTAGCCACACATCTTTATATATGACATACCTTACCAAAGAGCCTACATTACGACCCTAGAAAGTCCTAATCCGATTCTTGATTAAATGTGCACACATATATGCAAAGTACGAGTCGTTGAACGCATGTTTATGTTGATCCGAGCGTATACACTTACCTTTTGAAAAACACGAGCGAATGAGCGCACCATAATATATTTCCCTTTTGTGAGGACGCATTCTTTCGATTGCAAGGTGAAAAGGTAACACGAGCTTAGCTTAAGAGTTTTCGACGAAAGTGTTTATATTTGCAAAACTATATCTTATGCGCAACATGACTCTTTAATCTAACTTCTTTCATTCTTTCTTGATTTTGATTATTTCGTTTGTTCGAGGATGAACAAACCAATAAAGCATGGGGTGGTTGATTCATACATTTTCGTTATGTTTTTGTACATATTTTGAGTTATGTTGGAGTCTCTTTATTATATTTTTCGAGTTAAGATTAGGCTATTTTGCATGATTTTTCATTCTTTGGCGTTCTGCTTAACTTTACGACTTATTGATCAATTATTGGTTCTTTTGAGATCATTTTCTTATTTTCTCATACAGCAAGAACATTTGGCGAATCAGAGAGACATAGACGAGGGAGTCAATGCCCAAAATTAGCCAAAAGGACACTTGTTCGATCGAATTGATCTGATCTCCGATCGGATTGACTTTCGAAGCACAAACTGATCGAACGACCTGCCGGATGGACCCCTTGGGCCAGCATCCGATTGGATGATCTGACATCCAATCAGACCAGCGGATAGAAACTTTTATCCGGTCAGATGGATCCAGGATTCGACCGGACACATGCATTACAAAATGCCAATTTTCGGGATTCTTCAGTTATGAAATGGCTTTTGAGGCTTTAAAACTCAGAAAACATCAGTTAGAAGGTATCGAAGGATCTGGGAACTCATCTACCTTGGTCTGGATCATCACCATTGAAGGAGAGAATTGACACCTCTCTCTTTCCTTTAACTTAGAGCCCTTACGGCAATTTCTATAGAGGTTTGACCGGTTCATGACTATCTTTCATTATTGGAATCGATTGGCGACTTACCCATTCAGTGACTTTGGCCTTCTAGGAATCTAGCGTGGTTCATCTTTTCTCAATAATTGCCAGAGTTAGCAAGGCTTTCATCATAGTTCTCGTTGATAATACTTTTCTCCAAAATTAGTAATCTCTAAACCTTGTTCTTATTGCATAGTCTTGAATTTAATGATTGGTAATTATTGTTGGATATTGAGTTTGAATATTTTTGGTTATGAATAACTGTATTCGAATTCTTGTGGATACTTTGGGGAATCGTTGTTTTAGTAAGCATAATTGATTTCTACCATTGAGATTCGGTAACTTGATTGATGTTTGATCTTGTTAGAATCGTTATTCGTGATGCATGTTTAGTGTTCGACGAAATGTCTGAATGTTAATTAAGTGGAGAGGTTTTTTCGTATAATTTCAATATAGTTAATAATTGATTTCGTGAATCAGTTGCACAACTCTTGCAAAGAGGTTGACACCCTCATAGCAAAAATAATTTCAAGCTTTAGTTTATTCAAATCAAGTTTGTTTGAAATATTCAAATCAAAAAACCCCTTGATCGAGTGTTTAGTGTTAGAACTTGTGTTTTTCTTATAATAGACTTTGTCAATTTCGAATTTCCACTCCTCAAGAGAATCGACTCGGTTTAACTTGCCAGTCTATGGTGACCCCGTTCTCTTGCGGGCGAACTAACTCGTTTCCAACGTAGACGCGCATCGTTATACTAGAATTTAATTTTGAAAAGAGTAGACACAAAAGTCCGGATCACCATGCGTGATTTATTTGGTCTGAGGATATCTTCAAAAGGGGGAGTCATACGGTTTTTTGGGTTCGTTGTTGCACGCCATGAGAAGAAGGGGGTCTTGGAGTTCGGTCTCTTATTGCAGCGAACAAGGCTTTCTTGATGAAGTTGGCTTGGCATATTCCTATGGTAGAAACGTCAGTTTACAACACACTCAAGGGCAGATATATGAGAGTAGATGGTGGGTTATGCCCACTATACTTCAGTGGTTCATTTTTGGTTAGATAATTGGCTCGGGTACGTTATTATTGATCAATTGGGTTTGCCTTCTACTTTGCAAGGTATATTTCAAGAGACCATTACTGATTATTATTTTGACGCTTTATGGCACTTCACTGCTAACATTGTTGTATGTTAAATGTGGATTGTGTGGGAAATTCTTCCTTGCCACATCATCCCTAACATGATGTATAAGAGGATTTGGTTGGGCAGTCCGGATGGCTCTCTTGCTTCAAAGTCTATGTTTGCTCACGTATGGCCATATCGACTACCTATTTCTTGCGGGAATTTGATTTGGTTAAATAAAAACCCAGCTCATCACTCTATTGTGCTTTGGAGGGCCATTTTTACCGATTGGTGGTTTTTAGGATGATTCGTAGCTTTCATGCCTCAACGGCATGCCCCTTATGCCTTCGCCACCCAGAAAGTGATTGACCATTTGTTTTAGGGTTGTTCCCTCACCCACATTATTTAGAATTGTATTTTAAACTCCATGCATTTACCCATTCCAGTTTGTGAAGGGGTCAATAACTTTTTGATCTTTACCATGCAACAAAGATCCAACCTCGCATGAGGTTCTTGTGGAAGGTGAGTATTATTTCGATTATTTGGGTGGTCAGGACACTACGCAATGATATAATTTTTGAGAATTGGGACCCCTCTCCTACCCACTCCCTTTTTGTTTGTTCGGTGTTTAGTCATAGAGGCTACCAGTTTGGATAACAGTTGTATGAGTAATTCGTTGGAGGATTTTCTTACTCTTAGTTTCTTCAGGGTGGAGTGTATTCCTCGCCCACCTAAAAAGATCATTTCAATTCGTTTGCACTTGCCGCTTTGGGGCTAGACAAAAATCGATACAAATGGAAGCGTAGATGACAGTACGAATACCAATCTATAAGTCAGAATTTTTAGAACCTTTCGTGGTTTCGTTAAAAGTCCATAGTTCCGGCTGGTAAGTGTCAAGCATTCAAGGTGGAGTAGTTAGAGGCTATTGTAGCTATTGAGATTGCTCACATTCATGGTTGGACTAGAGTTTTGTTGGGGTCGGATTTCGAGAAGAGGGGGGCAGTCTTCGATTCATTCACGCATCATGGGCCAATAGAGGAGTACTTTGTATTTTACAAGCCTCATGGACTTTCGGGTTTCTCATATTTTCTGCCAAGGCAACAAGGTTTCAAATGATCTCATGAGGTTGGGACACTTCTTTTAATGGTCTCAAGACATTCCTCCTGAACTGGTTTCGACCGTTGAGGATGATAGATGATATGACCTAAATAAGGAGACCTGGATTGGGTTAGACCTGGTCTAGGATCACTAGGAAAGTGCCCGGTAGGCTAACCTGTTGTGCCCTGGTAAAGTACTGAGCTAGCTTTACCAGAGGGGATCAAGAAAATAAATGAAGATGAGTTGAAGGAATTACCCTGGTTCAGGATAATCCTTGTCTGGCCTAGATTCTCGGATGAGATTAAGGACAAGAGGCCTAGAGTCAGGAGAAACACCCTGATCTGATCCGAATCCTCTGAGAATGATTATAGGAGGATAGGCTTGTGGGAGATCAGGCTTATGGAAGATCAGGCAATCTGATTTCTCGAGAATTGCGGATTCTGTTTTCGGAATCTCGGAAAGGTTCTCGCCAGAGAAAGATATAAATATCTCAGCCCCAAGGCTGAGAGAGGTATGATATTCTTGTGCATTCCTTTCATTGCTCACTGAAATATACAACCAGCTTAACTGACTTAAGCATCGGAGAGGTTTCCACCGGAAATCCTCTGGTGGTCCTTTCTAACGTATTTCTGGGTGCAGGTCAGGTTTGTTCATCAAGAAGGTCAGAGTATTCGTGAATGGGAGTATTTTAGTTTGGTTTAATTATTCTCTGGTCGAAACAATTGGCGCCGTCTGTTGGAAAAACTCTAAGCTAAGACGTGAGTATGCATGCCATCAGATGGGCTCTGACGGAGTCTGGTAGGGGAAATGGGCGGAATGCCATCCTCCGCCATGTGAAGGGACACACCTGAAACATCAAGGCCATCGGCAACGGCTAAGCTAGGCACAGCTCAACCCCCCCAGGGAGAAACGCACGCCGAAGGATCGCTGAACGGTTCCTTCTTGAGGCAATTATCAGATCTTATCAGAAAAGCGGTGGAGGTGGCCGTGGAGAAGAAGTTCGCTAAACTTTTAACACCACCCCTCAAGGAAGGCCAGCCGCAGGAGACGGAGCCACCGCGCACAACCCAGCGAGCAAATAGATCTTCGCCTCAAGGAGATGAAGAAAGCTTTTCTGCTTCAGAAAGTGAAACTTCAAGTAAAACTAACCCAGATCTCACTGAGCAAATGCAGAACCTGCAGAAGGAAGTCAGTGAAGTGAAGCAAAGGATGGCTGGGACAAAGGTAAATTAGGCGCGACGGAGCACTCCATTCACAGAGGAGGTCATGAGGGATGATCTCCCAACTTCATATCGCTCCATGGGCTTCGAATACAATGGAACGACTGATCCATGGGATCACCTGAGTCGATTCAAGATTGCGGCTACCTTGCACAGATTTTCTAACGCAGTCATGTGCCGAGTTTTTCCCACGACATTTACAAAATCAGCTCAGCTCTGGTTCAGTCAGCTTCCTCCCTGTTCCATCAGCAGTTTTGACGAGTTCAGCTCTGGGTTCCTACACCAGTTTACCAGCTGTAGAAAGTACCAGAAGATACCGCTGGAGTTATTTAGTTTGAAACAGAAAGAGAATGAAAGCTTATGAGGATATATTAAGCGTTTTACAGAGGCAAAGTTAGAAATCCCGTCGGCCTCTTAGGAGATACTGATGAATGCACTAGCGCAAGGGCTCAGGAGAGGTGAGTTCTTCCAGTTATTAGTGGTAAAACCAGCCTAGAAATTTGGAGAGCTCCTAGAAAGAGCAGAGAAATAAATCCACTTAGAGGAGGCTTTGAAGCTAAAGGACGAGGGGGAGAGAAGGCGGGAGCAACCTGATAAAGAGGATAGGATGACCACGAAAAAGACCAGGACAGACCTGGTAGGAGGACATCCCCGATTTGAACGATACACGCCCCTGGATTCGCCCAGAGAGAAATCTTGCAGGCAATGTAACGGCATCCTGACCTCAAATGGCCTAGGACCTATTCACAAAATTCATGAAAGGAAAAATCCGATCAGTTCTGCCGGTACCATAATGAGTACGGTCATGACAAAGATGAGTTCACTCATCTGAAGGATGAGATAGAACGGATGGTGCAGGCAGGGCACCTCAAGGAGTTTGTACGAGCAAAAAGAGAAGATCCCAGATCTGGCTAATATAGGGCTGATCAAACCCAGACCAGGCAAAAATGAAATAGTACCCAGGAAAATGTGCCCAAGGGAAACCAAACCAAAAAGGTGCGCGGTGAGATATTGATGATAACAGGGGGCGAATGGGATGAGCATTCTAGACGAACCCAAAACAGCTATGTCCGAGCTGCAAGGGACTTGGTCAGGAAATCACGCGAGAGGGGGAAACCAAACCCAAGAGGTGCGCGGTGAGACATTGATGATAACAGGGGGCGAATGGGATGAGCATTCTAGACGAACCCAAAATAGCTATGTCCGAGCTGCAAGGGACTTGGTCAGGAAATCACGCGAGGTGGGTTAGATAACTCCAAGTCAGAGCATATGTTTCGGATAGTGGAAGAGAATGGCATCTTGGCTCCTCACATGGATGCTCTGGTCATAACAGCCACTATCGTCAACTACAATGTGAGACGAGTATTTGTAGATACAGGGAGCTCGGTTGATATTCTGTTCTATGATTGCTATCAAAAGTTAAAGCCATCTGTGGAAATGGAAGAGGTGACAACTTCGTTGGTAAGATTTGCAGGGGGAGCTTTGAAGCCGATAGAGGCAGTGAGGCTTTTGGTAACTTTGGGAGAAGAACCGTTTATATTAACTAAAACGGTGCGATTCTTGGTCGTGGATGCACCATCTTCATACAATGTTATGCTGGGACAACTATCCCTGAGCCAATTCCAGGCAGTGATCTCGGTATACCATATGAAGTTGAAGTTCCCTGCTCAGGATGGAACAGGTGAAGTTAAAGGTGATCAATATGCGTCTAGACAAGCGAACATCGAGTGTATCCGACGTAATGAGGAGGAGAGACAAAATAAAAGAGCCGGAACGGAGAACACAGCGCCAGAGCTGGCCTGGCGAGAGGAGTTCTTGATGATGGTAGAGGTGGTCCCAAGGGATGATAGAAGAGTTGTGAGAGTGGGAACGACTCTGAGCCCAGAAGTTTTAGTAGACCTAGTCCATATTTTGAGAAACAACGCTGATGTCTTTGTTTGGTCTCCTCAAGATCTGGTGGGGATAGATCCAGTAGCCGTCGAACACCGCCTCAATATTAGCCCTGGAGAGAAGCCAGTTAAATAGAGGAAGCATAATTTTGGTCCTGAAAAGGAGGCAATCATCGAGGCTGAAGTCGAAAAATTGCTTAAAGCTAAGCACATTCAAGAAATACAATTCCCGGAGTGTCTTTCCAACGCGGTATTGGTCCCCAAAACCAAGGAAGATTGACGTATGTGTATAGATTTTTGGGATCTCAATCGTGCCTGCCCTAAGGACCATTACCCGTTGCCGAGGATAGACCAATGGGTTGACTCCATGTCTGGTTGTGAGCTGCTAAGCATGATGGACGCCTCGTAAGGGTATCATCAGGTCAGGCTAGCGGAGGAGGGCTGGAAGCGGGTTAGTTTTATAACCCCAAAGGGGACATATTGCTATGTGGTCATGCCGTTTGGGCTCAAGAATTTGGGTGCCACATATCAACGATTGGTGCATAAGATGTTTAAAGCTCCGTTGGGAAGGAACATGGAGGTATACGTCGACGACATGTTTGTTAAGAGCGTGAAGGCAGCCTCGCATGTGGATGATCTAAGGGAAACTTTTGACACCTTGAGAAGATACAAGATGAACCTCAACCCCAAGAAGTGCGCGTTTGGGGTAAGAGCTTGGAAATTCCTGGGGTACATGGTTAAAGAAAAGGGAATAGAGGCCAACCCAGAGAAGGTAAGAGACATTATGGACATGCAGCCTCCGAGGAATGTTAAGGAAATGCAGTGCTTGGCGGGTCGAATTAATGCTCTGAGCAGGTTCATCTCACGCTCACCGAAGAAAATCCTACCATTCTTCCAGGTCTAAGAAATCTCGGTTTCAATGGAGTGAAGAGTGTCAGGAGGCATTCCAGATGTTGAAAGAGCACCTGACCAGCATGTCGCTGCTCACTAAACCAGTCCAGGGTGAACCTTTAATTCTATACTTATCTATGGGGCAGCAGGCTGTGAGCACGGTCTTGCTCAGAGAGGAAGGAAAAATGCAAAGGCCGGTATATTATTAGAGCAAAGTGCTACATGATGCTGAAATCCGATATGTGGAGGTGGAGCGAGCAATGCTAGCCCTGGTCGGGATGACACGTAAGTTGTGCCCTTATTTTCTCTCACACAGCATAGTAGTGCGGACCAACCTACCTTTGAAAGCCATCATGGATAAGCCAGAGGCCTCAGGATGCCTGGTCAAATAGATAATCAAACTTAGTGAGTTCGATATTACTTTTGAAGCAAGGACAGCCATTAAAGCCCAGGCGTTGACTGATTTTATGCAAAAGATGACCAGCTCTCCTGAGGATAAGAAGGAATGGACAATTTATATAGATGGCTCGGTAGGAAGCCTAGGCTGTGGTGCGGGCATAATGTTGACCGACCTGACAGGTGTGACAACCAAGTACGCAGTACGGATGAATTATCCCTTGTCCAATAGCGCGGTAGAGTATGAAGCTCTTTTGAGAGGAATTCAGATGGAAAAGGATTTCGGGGCAGAGCAGGTATGCGCAAGAGTAGGTTCGCAGCTCGTGTGTAGGCAGATAAATGGGGAATTTGAGACAAGAGATGAGCACATGCAAAAATACCTAACTCAATTTCGGGAGTTAGCTAGTGCCATGGGGACTCTAACTGTCCTCCAAATCCCCAGAGAAGAAAACGAGCAGGCAGATTACTTAGCTAAAGTAGCCAGCTCAGCAATAGATTGCCAGGAAAGAATGATCACCCTGTTAATGGCATATCAGGAATTCGGAGAAGAGAAGATACACTCAGTGGACGAGGGAGAAGATTGGCGCTCTCCTATAAAAGCATATCTGGAGAAAGGAGAGCTGCCGGATAGCAAGAGAGAAGCGATAAAATTAAGGACCAGCTCATCTAGGTTTTGCTTGGTTAAGGGGGAATTGTTCCGAAGAAGGTTCAGGCAACCCCTTTTACAGTGCCTAAGCCCGAGGGAGGGCACCCATGTCCTTAAAGAAATCCATGAAGGATGATGTGGTAATCACATGGGGGCCAGAGCTTTATCAAGCAAGATCTTGAGGTAGGCTACTTTTGGCCACAACTGTGGAAGGAGGCAAAAGATTTTGTCCGGGCATGTGATAAGTGTCAGAAGAACTCGCCCTTAATACATAAGCCTGCGGAGGAGCTCATGACAATGAGATCTCCTTGCCCGTTCGCCAAATGGGGAATAGACCTGGTAGGACCTTTCCCCACAGCCCCCGGCCAAAAGAAATTTCTGATCGTGGCCATCGATTGCTTCAGCAAATGGGTGGAAGCTGAAGCCTTGGCAAAAATTACAGAAGATGCAGTAATGGGTTTTTTGTGGAAAAACATAGTGTGATGATTCGGAATCCCAAGGATTTTGGTCTCGGATAATGGCACTCAGTTCATGGGGACCAGAATCAAAGCTTGGTGTGCTCAAATGAAAATTGATCAACATTTCACATCTTTTTACCATCCGCAAGCCAATGGTCAAGTTAAAGTGACCAACCGCATTCTCGTACAAGGAATCAGAGCACGCCTGGAGAGATCAGGAGGCAAGTGGGTGGAGGAGCTCAGTTCAATCCTGTGGGCGTATAGGACTAATCCCAAGGAGAGCACCGGAGAAATGCCATTCAATCTGGTCTATGGCATGGATGATGTGGTCCCTGCGGAGATCAGTATGGAAACCCATATAGTTCAAAACTTTGTTGAGGAGCAAAATGAGCTATTGATACAGGATGCCCTTGATTTGGTAGAGGAAAAGAGGGAAAGAGCTGCCGTCAGAATGGAGCACATTAGGGGGCGAGTCAAAGCAGACTGTGATAAGTCTGTAGTCAAAAGACATTTCCAAGTGGGAGATTTGGTTCTTCGCAGATATGATTTAAGGGAAGTAAAAGGAAAGCTGGATGCTACCTGGCAAGGGCCTTTCAAAGTTACAAAAATCCTAAAGGGTGGAGCGTATGAGTTGGAACAGTTAGATGGGGTTAAATTACCGCGAGCTTGGAACATATCAAACTTACAGAAATATTATGTATAAAAAACGAGGCTTAATGTTTATAATAGATCTGATTCGCATGTCTTTTGCTTTATACAGGTTTTAAAGCCAGGGCGGATGCCCATGAAATTCCTGACCTGATTGTCAGTTTAAAATTTTAAAGCCAGGATTGGCTAAGAGCGGATGCCCATGAAATTCCTGACCTGATTGTCAGTTTAAAATTTTAAAGCCAGGATTGGCTAAGGGCGGATGCCCATGAAACTCCTGACCTGATTGTCAGTTTAAAATTTTAAAGCCTGGATTGGCTAAGGGCGGATGCCCATGAAATTCCTGATCTGATTGTCAGTTTAAAATCTTAAAGCAAGGTTTGGCTAAGGGCGGATGCCCATGAAATTCCGACCTGATTGTCAGTTTAAAATTTTAAAGCCAGGATTGGCTAAGGGCGGATGCCCATGAAATTCTTGACCTGATTGTCATTTTCAAATTTTAAAGCCTGGATTGGCTAAGGGCGGATGCCCATGAAATTCCTAACCTGATTGTCAGTTAAAAATTTTAAAGTCAGGATTAGCTAAGTGCGGATGCCCATGAAATTCCTGACCAGATTGTTAGTTAAAATTTTAAAGCCAGGATTGGCTAAGGGCGGATGCCCATGAAATTCCTGACCTGATTGTCAGTTTAAAATTTTAAAACCAGGATTGGCTAAGGGTGGATGCCCATGAAATTCCTGACCTGATTGTCAGTTTGAAATCTTAACGCCAGGATTGGCTAAGGGCGGATGCCCATGAAATTCCTGACCTGATTGTCAGTTTAAAATTTTAAAGTCAGAATGGCCCAAGGATGGATACCCCAGAAATTCCTGATTGCCAGAAATGCCAGAATTGGCTAAAGGTGAAGGTTCATAAATTTCTCGACCTAATTGTCAGAAAGCCCGGATTGGTTCGAGACACATGTTCCGTTTAGTCTATCTGCTGGGCTAATTGAGATTGATTAAAGAAATATCATGAGTGCTCAAACAAAGGTCCTTGCCCAGAAAATTCGCATTCATCACAAAGTCGAATCTGGAATTACATCAAATGAGAAACATGTAAGCCTTCTTACAAAATGAAATTTGGCGGAGTTTGATTAGAAATGCAACAAAACTGAGAAGTAAAAAAACACATATGTGAGATTACAAAAAATGAAAGCTTAAAAATTCATCCATGGGAAGAAGAAGCCCTTCTGTCAGAAGCTAGAATCCGGCGGACACGCCATAGCTTGCGCTCTGTTTCATGAAGGCGCTGGCGATATTTGTCGGCTCGCTCGGAGATAACATGAGCTTCGCCGGCGGCTACGGTTAGTCGGCTCACCGACTCAGTCAGATCAGCCTTTTCCTCCTCCAGTTGACGGTTTAGTTGGCAGAGCTTAGACCACACACGCTTGTAGTAGCGCTTATTTAGCCTCCTCCTCTCTAGAAGACTGCACATTTGGGAAATTTTTTTCCCGAAGGATGGAAAGTTTATCAGAAAGTTTGAAATTTTCGGCAAAAAGAGAAAAGTTTTTTCTCTTCGCAATGTCCAGTTCTTCAAGTAGAGAAGAAGACGCCATTGAAAAGAATGAAATACATAAAACTGAAATACGCACATATAAAGAAAGAGCGGCACGTGACAAAGAGAATAATAGTACTAGGGCCTTGAAATCAGGAAAAGAAAGATCAGCCACACATGCAAAACAAACAAAGGATCTATCAAGAGCAAGAGGCAAAATCTAGACTACCCTAAATCCCTGCATCTAACTCTTCTTCCAGCTGCTCTACTGCATCCTCTGCTAAGGCCCTAGGAGATGCCCCCCTGGAAGCTCACCCAGACCGGCGAAGGTTGGGGAGGGAGAAGATGTGGTCAAGGCAGGTTCCAGGCCTTGATCTGGCTGAGCTATCTCCGGAGCAGCTGGTGGATCATTAAAGGCCGTGAGAATGTGCCCGGCAAACTCGTGGGTGTCTATCCTGTGTAGGCGGTCTTGCTCGGGAGAGTAGCAGAAGGACATGGGCTCAGGTGGTTGCTTCAAGGGCCCCGTGCGGTCAAAAGGAAGTGTAGGTTCTCCTGGGCCCATTTGGCCTGAGCATCCAAGGCAAGGTGGTAATACACCTCAGCCTCTAGAGCCAATAAGTGATAAAGCTGTTCGAGCCCAGGAAGGCTCGGCGGGTGGCATCCCGGGTGATTTGAATCAGCCTTAACCCTTCTTCAGAGTTAAAGAACTCCGTCTTCCATTCTTCACGTGCTCGAGCCACCGTTTCATCTGCCAAGCTCCGGGCCTCAGCTAGGGCTTCCTCTCGCGCCTCGGCCCTAGCCATTTCTAGCATTTTCCGCTTTGACTTCTTCACCTCCTCCAGTTCTTGCTCGATCTTCTTCAGTTTGGTTCCTATTTCCTTGCACAAGTCGCGCAACTTTCTCTCCCTCTCCTGCAATCTCTTGTGTTCTTTGTCCAGGTCAGCATTCATCAAGTCCCCCTAGCCCTGGGAACCAGGATAGACCTTTTGGCCGCTGCCAGAGAGAAAAAGGAGACTTAGCAAGACAAAAAGGAAAGTGAAAAGAGTAAGTAGGTGAAGAGTGACCTACCCTCGCCTCGTCCTGGCACGAGGACTCAATGAGGTCCGGGTCAGACCATTTCTTCAGAGTGGCACTGTCTGCACTCGGACACTGCCCTTAGATGAACTGAACCGCCAAGAGACCAGGGCAGTTCAAGATGAATTTGTCGAACCATGGGGTGATGATCTTAACCCCAGAACCTGATGCTCCCCCTGTACCAGCTCGCGGCCTCTTTGCTGGTCGCTCCATCCCCTCTCCAGAATCTGAGGGAACAATCACCTCCACCTCTGGCTCAGGAGGGACCTGGGGAGTGCCCGATCCGCTGGCCTTGGATTGGGAGGGCCCAGCCACTAGAGTCCGCTGCTCTGACCCTACAGCTGCACCCCTCTGGTGAGCAGCCATAATCTGGTGCATCATGTTTTCTGAGGAAATGAGGACAGAGTTTAATTAAAAATTATCATAAAATACAAGCCAAGCAAAATATCAGAAAATTTCAGGACTGTCAAGTTTCTTTACCAATCTCGGGGGTTAAAGGACCATTCTCCTCCCGATCATTGAAGAAATTTATGGCGGAAGGGACGAGAAGTTGGGAGATGTGAAAGACGTTTTCATTCAAGGTAGAAATGATCTTCTTGAGTTTGGGGCTAGGCAAAAATCGATACAAATGGGTGCGTAGATGACAGCACGGGTACCAATCTATAAGTTAGAATTTTCAGAACCTTTCGTGGTTTCGTTAAAAGTCCATAGTCCCGGCTGGTAAGTGTCAAGCATTCAAGGTGGAGTAGTTAGAGGCTATTGTAGCTATTGAGATTGCTCACATTCATGGTTGGACTAGAGTTTTGTTGGGGTCGGATTTCGAGAAGAGGGGGGCAGTCTTCGATTCATTCGCCCATCATGGGCCGATAGAGGAGTACTTTGCATTTTACGAGCCTCATGGACTTTCGTGTTTCTCGTATTTTTCGCCAAGGAAACAAGGTTTCAAATGATCTCATGAGGCTGGGATACTTCTTTTAATGGTCTCAAGACATTCCTCCTGAACTGGTTTCGATCGTTGAGGAAGATAGATGATATGACCTAAATAAGGAGACCTGGATTGGGGTAGACCTGGTTTAGGATCACTAGGAAAGTGCCCGGTATGCTAACCTGTTGTGCCCTGGTGAAGTCCTGAGCTGGTTTTCCCAGAGGAGATCAGTAAAATAAATAAAGATGAGTTGAAGGAATTACCCTGGTTAAGGATAATCCTGGTCTGACCTAGATTCTCGGATGAGATTAAGGTCAAGAGGCCTAGAGTCAGGAGAAACACCCCGATCTGATCCGAATCCTCTGAGAATGATTATAGGAGGGCAGGCTTGTGGGAGATCAGGCTTATGGGAGATCACGCAATCTGATTTCTCAAGAGGGAACATGTGGGCCCCTTTGTCGTCACTATTAGCGTAACGGCCCGAGAATTGCGGATTCTATTTCTGGAATCTCGGAAAGGGTCCCCTCCTGAGAAAGCTAAAAATATCTCAGCCCCAAGGCTGAGAGAGGTATGACATTCTTGTGCATTCCTTTCATTACCCACCGAAATATCCAACCAGCTTAACTGAGTTAAGCAACGGAGAGGTTTCCACCGAAAATCCTCTGGTGGTCCTTTCTAACGTATTTTTGGGTGCAGGTTAGGTTTGTTCATCAAGAAGGTCAGAGTATTCGTGAAGGGGAATATTTTAGTTTGGTTTAATTATTTTCTGGTGAAACAATAGATATAATAGAGAGTATTTTTGTGTTGTTCATTAGCGTGTTTGGTGGTGGCCATTTCTCATCCAAGTTGTGGGCTTAGAGTTTTCTACTTTTGGACCACAATAAGCCTGTTCAGGCATTTTTCCAGTTATGTGATCGGCTTGTGACCACTTTTGCTCTTTTTTGCTTTCCCCGACTAAACTGACTAAAAGAGTTGGGAGAGTACTCTTTCCTCTACAAAGGTTTATCCCACAAGGGTGGGTTTACTTTGGGAGGTTTTAATGAGGCCTTCTTGATGACTTTAGCGAGTTAAGTGCACATTATGGACCTTGTATCTATGTTGCACTCTGTTCATTTTCTTCCTTTTATATATTTATGCCATTTATTAAAAAAAAAATACATTACTCTTACTCACGAAACTTTGATATGTTGCCATGACGATCTTTGATCCAAAGTGCATGATTTGGTAAGAATATAGTCCACGATTGGCAAAGAATGATCTATGCTCCTAATCATCAGGGTAGAGAAGAATATAGTGATATTGGGAGTAAGTAACCATGAATTCATGACATATTGTCTATCACTGGAATCTACGACTTGGTCCCTGTTAGGCAATAAGAGTGAGTTGGATGGCCTTGTCAAGGTCAGTGAATTCGAAGCACAACCTCTATGATAAATTTCTCTACTTTAAATGAGATAGTTCTTTCATTCTCGTACCAATTCTTATCTCGCACTAGATTCAGTTGGAGGTCATTGATGCCACTATGGTATCTTCAACTTGTCAGGCCTCTCTTTTTTAAGTGAACGTCCATGGGATCGAGGCATCTCTACTCGTAATTTATTGGTTATACATATATCTTTCACACAAGCCCTCCTAGTTTCTATATGGTTTGACATTCTTGTTTTTCAATATTTAGCGATTAGTTGACGTAGCATATTAGTCTTCTATCGGTGCCTTCCATTGACCAAACTATTATTTATAATGTGTTCTATCCCGGGGGGTAGCCAGCCTGCTATATTACTCCTAGCCCAAATTTACTAACCCTAGCCCAAATATAATCTTTTTTATTATTTTTAATATAATTTTTTTTTCCAATGGGCCCGGAATAATTCTAGCTGTGCCCTGGGCCAGGGGAGCACCCCCTGGCTCCGCCCATGTGTTCTATTACTACAAAGTATATTTGGAGTTGGTATAACACATACGTTAGGGAAGTACAAGTACACTCATAAGGAAATATCTAAGACCTTCGAGGACCACTTGACATTCATTGTTCAATGAGTAGTTTGAGTTCTTTTGATCATTTTGTAGAATGTTTTGCATTTCTCCACTGATCGGGAGAAGGTTTGTTACCTTTTTGGTCAAACTTTTGACGTGTAGGACTTTTTTGAAGGCTGTTGATCGTAGATGGATTTAATATTTATGAGTTAGCTTCAATTCCTCTTTGGGTCACCACATATTTGTGAAAGTTTCCTGAACCTATTCCGAAAATAAACTTCTCTGGTTTAATCTTCTTCATTCAGTATTTTAAGTGGACTTTGGACAATTTTGTCAAACGACCCCCATAATCTCTTGCTTCGATAAAATCAATCAGCATGTCGTCTTTTAACACCTCCATTATTTTCTCGATATGTTCCATTACTCTTGCTCACGAAACTTTGATATGTTGCCCTGGCGCTCTTTGATTCGAAGTGCATCACTTGGTAACAATATAGTCCACGATGGGCAATGAATGACCTATGCTCCTAATCATCGAGGTAGAGAAGGATATAGTGATATCAGGAGTAAGTAACCATGAATCTCATGACCTATTGTCTTGCACTGGATCTACAAACTAGTCAATATTAGGTAATTGGAGTGAATCATTTGGATAGCCTTGTAAGGTTAGTGAAGTCGAAGCACAACCTCTATGATACATTTCACTTCTTTAACAAGGCTAGTTCTTTCATTCTCGTACCAATTCTTATCTTGCACAAGATTCTATCGAAGGTCATTGACGCCACTATGGCATCTTCAACTGGCGATGCCTTTTTTTTTTTTTTTTTTTCTTCTGATCGTCTATGGGATCAAGACATTCTTACTCGTAATTTCTTGATTTTGCATATATCTTTCACATGGGCCCTCCTAGTTTCTCAATGGTTTAACATTAATAATTTTCATTATTTAGTAATTGGTTGACGTAGAATATTTGTCTTATATAGGTATCTTCCTTGTTCCCGTTAGATTGGTTGACGAAATGATGACATTATCGGAAGCTTTTCCGTCGTTTGGTGCGTTAGTCGATCCTGGTATTGTGCCGACAGCTCGACTCGACAGTGAGCCTCGAATATTTAACGTTTGGATCTCGACTTGCTTGTGACTTTTTACATTTTATTTTTATTTTTGCCCAATTTCAACTAATAGCATTGAGAGAGTACTCTTTGCTGTATGAAAATTTCTCCCATAAATATGAGTTTATCTCGATTTTTTTAATAAAACTCTTTCGGTACTTTTAGTTGGAGATCTTTACATGTTTGAACCTCTTGTTGAGGAATTTATTCTTGGCAATAATTCCTATTTTTGTTATTTGCCTTTCTTGGGCACAAAATAAATTAGGGAACTAGATTTAGGACAATTTTATGTTTCCTAGTTTATGCACAAGACTTTAATTATTCCTAGATTGTGTTTAGGATTTGTTTTTAGGATTTTACCAAGTTTAGGATTCTTAGTTGTCTATTTAAGACACAAGTAATCCTACACTTCTACTTACGTTTTTAATAGGGATTTACGCACGGAATTCCTGGAGGAGAATTGACGCAAAAATACGCACAAGAAAGGAAGAAGAACACGGTGAAGAAAACTACTTGGAGCCAACGTTCGTGAGTAACAAGATCTTGGAAGTTGCGTGACCAACCGAAGAGATCTTGCCATTCCGGCAACAAGTATTTAGTATCAAGTTTCTTGATATTTAGTTTTCATATATTACTTTATTATTGTGTATTGAACGTGAATCGAAAGTAATATAGTTTACGGGTTTGTACACCCAAGTTCACAAGTATTTACTTGTGAACTGATTTTGTTTAATCGTGTTCTCTTTTTTATTTTCCGCTGCACTTTTATATTCTGTTATCGATGTTGATAATCTGATGTTGATAACATTGATTAACAACATCGTAAAATCTGAGAATTATTCTTATATCCATAGACCTTCTAATTCTACACCTCTTTTCTTTATATTACAACTTTATTAAAACAATAAACTAACTTTCACAATTATTAATTAATCTCTCCCCCACTTCCCAATGCCATGCCACAAATCACTATTCATTGTACTGTCAGACTCAAATGTGGAGATTAGAAAAAATACCAAATATGCTTCAATTTCAAAAAAATAAATAAAAATGAGAGACAGAACACACAGCGACACTCCTTTCTTTCCTGACGATTGGTATTCAGTACTAATGGTTTTTTCAAATTTCAAGTAAAAAATAACACAAACCATCATTTGTTTTTGTCCTTTTATGCAGCTTTCCCACTACTCACGAAACCCTTCTCAACCAGCACAACAAATTAAAAAGAGAGAGAAAAAAACCATTTTCCATTTTCATCTCTCTACACTCGCTTCATATCCAGCAGTACAGTAGCACCATGTCGCGGCCATGGTTCACCGATTGCAGCAGCGGGTCGACCCTCCCAACTCGCCGCAACCGACCCGCCTACTGTCCACCTCACCTCCGTGCACAACCTGAAATCACCGTCACCATTCCACCTTCATACCATGTCTCACGCGGACTCCGCCGTAACGCTGCTGACCCATCTTATGATATCTCACGGGATGAGCAGGACACGAGAAGCGTCCCGGTAGAGGCAACTGGAACTGACATCCCCCCTCCGGCGACGTCGTTTTCAGAGATCGGGTTCTCTGCAAAGGCCTTAAAAGATAATATAAGGAGGTGTAAGTACGTGAACCCCACCCCCATACAGAGGTACGCGATCCCAGTGGCCATAGCGGGGAGGGATTTGATGGCATGCGCGCAGACGGGTTCTGGGAAAACGGCGGCGTTCTGTTTCCCCATTATCAATGGCATTATGTTGGTTAAGCAGCGGAACAAGAGTTTTTTCGATAATGGTATCCGTATGGCTTGCCCTATGGCCCTGATACTAGCTCCCACCCGAGAGCTGGCTTGTCAGGTATTTTCCTCTTTTCTCTTTTCCGAAATGTCCAACAGTTCTGGTGCTTTTAATATTTTCCTCCTTTATTTATTTATTTTACTTTAAAATGTTTGGAGTTTTTTTTGTTATGCTTCTTCTAGATTTTATTTTTGAAAGACTGATCGTGTTTCGAAATTTGACAATTTATTTACCGAGGTTTTTCTTTCTTTCCTTTGTTATTTAAGTTTTTCAAACGACCTGTGGTTCGCCCTTTTTTTTAAAGAGAGATTAACAAATTTGAAAAAGTGGAAGAGAGTACATTTTTTTATGGATTTGGATATTTTTCTATTTCGATTTCAAAATTTTCAGATGGTTGATCAGTTTTCTTCGTCAAGTTTAGCTTTGATGAGTTATGTGGTGTTGCTTCATGTATAGATTCATGACGAGGCCAAGAAGTTTTCGTATCAAACTGGAGTCAGAATTGTTGCTGTTTATGGTGGGGCTCCTATTGTACAACAGGTTTGAAACTTTGTGATTGTACATTTTGATATTATATAAAGATACTATGTGTAGCATTGTTTTAAATCTATTGAGGATTTTCTATTGAAAATGGTCAAATTCATAGTATAGCATCGATGATATGCAGTTATTTGTCCATTTTTCTTCTTTATTACACAAATCAAAACTAGTTAATCTTATTTTCTGGATTATGAACTCAAAAATATGTTGGAACTAGGTTTCTTTAAATATATTAAAACTGGAACTAATATTCTTGTAGTCATGCAAACATGTATCGTTACCTTCAAACATATTTTCCCAATTTCCTTTTTATAATTAAAATTTGTTATTGCCTAAATAACCTGTTTTTTGTTTCTCAACGATCACACTTAACTACGAGACATCAATGCGTTTTGACTATGGAAACAAATGTCTATATGCTACCATGTATGCATAATACAGTTTCTTACTTTTTCCTCGAGGTTTTATCTGACTGACGCTTCATTCTTTTAAAATCTGTAAAAACATAAAGATGATCCTGTATATAGTCAATTTATTTGAATTGTCTCCTTTTGATCGACCAATGGAAATTAACTTATGCTGATTACTCCAGCATATATATTAAATACTCATGTGTAGTTGCTGTTTGATTGTCTACATATAGTTCTCAAGTTTTCATTGGTCAGTTTTTTTTAAATCTGTTTTAGCATAGTAACATTATAGATTTACTCTAGTATTGCAGTTTACTTGTCATAGATCTTGTTTCGTTCGAATAGTTATTCGTGCAATTTGCCTATACGTTGTGTTGGGTATCCATACAAATAACTGAAAATTGTGATATATTGCTTTGCTTCTCTCATCCGCTTGTTGATCTACTATTGACCCATCTCTATGTTGAGATTTCTCTGAAAGATGATCTTTATATGTTTGTATTCTGAATCTGTCATCAGATAGTGGTAAATTGTTTCTCTTTCAGACATCATTGTACTTTCTTATTCTGAAAAGTTAAGTGGTGACATGGTCCACTCTAAAAAGTCTTTTATGTGCAACAGAAACTTTAGTGGGGGTGTCAATTTTTACGTTAATGATTTCTATAATATATAAAGCTCTAACATGTTTATACTTTGGAATCTACTTCTATAGTTGCGAAATCTGGAAAAGGGTGTGGACATTTTGGTTGCCACTCCAGGTCGTTTGGTGGACATGATAGAAAGAACAAAGGTTTCCCTTATGAACATTAAGTACTTGGCACTAGATGAGGCTGACCGGATGCTGGACATGGGCTTTGAACCCCAAGTCAGGAAGATTGTACAGCAAATGGAGATGCCTCCACCTGGTTCAAGACAGACAATGCTTTTCAGTGCAACATTTCCGGCTGAAATACAGGTCCGTAGCTGATTCCTTAAAGTACCATGTTATTATTATGGGTTCGCCAATATATATCTTGTGAGGCTATTTTCATGTTGGCTCCGATTCCTTGCAACCTTAACTCAATTTCATTCTTCTAGAGGCTCGCATCAGATTTTCTTTCAAACCACATCTTTCTAGCTGCTGGAAAAGTTGGCTCAAGTACTGATCTCATTGTTCAAAGAGTTGAATTTGTCCCTGACATTGACAAGCGAGAGTATTTGGTAAATCTTCTTCGCAGCCAAGAGACAAATATGATCCCTGCTAAGGTATGCCTGTTGACATTGTTTCTATATTATAATATTAGGTGCAGTTACTTCAGTTTTTTGAATGTAGCTTGTTGTTTACGTAATTTTTATAATGGTTCTTCTGCAGGATGCTTTGACTCTAGTCTTTGTGGAGACAAAAAGAGGAGCAGATGCACTGGAACGCTGGTTGTCCCGAAAAGGTTTCCCCTCTACAGCCATTCACGGTGACAAAGTACAAGTGGTTAGTCTGTTTTCCTTTATATTGCACTCAGCTGATGACTCTTTTGATTTATCACAGGGGGTTGGAACTAATTGGGGTCCCACAATATCTGCCATTTGACATTTGTGTTGCATCCTTTCATATGCATATCCTCTTTGTCATGTTTTCTTTGAGTGCTAAATCTATTATCAGTGTTATCCTTTTCTCTACACCTCAAATCATCCAGCGTTTACTCAATCTCGATTTTCTTGAAATTAATTGGAGCTTATTGTGTATTATTAGTTTTGGTGTGTAAATGATCTCTTGGATTAAATTTGCTTGTTTGTTTTCTTGATTCAGTAAGAATGCCATCAGTTTTTTGAGTAAAAAAATGTGTTAACGTGATTGAGTTTCTTGAAAAAAGGTTCCTTTTTATCACTTATTTCTTCAATTTTCTTCTTTTTACGAATGCAGGAAAGGGAAAGAGCATTGAAATCATTCAGAAGTGGACACACACCAATTCTGGTGGCAACAGATGTCGCTGCACGGGGACTCGATATTCCTCATGTTGCTCATGTTATAAATTATGACTTGCCAAGAGTTGTAGATGACTATGTTCACAGGATTGGACGAACTGGCCGTGCTGGGAAATCTGGTTTGGCAACAGCATTTTTCTCTGAGAAGAATGCACCTCTTGCAAAAGCACTTGTTCAACTGATGCAGGAAGCAAATCAAGAAGTCCCTACGTGGCTTACTGAATATGCCAAGACGTCTTCCAATGGCTGTGGTAATGGCCGTAGGTATGGTGGATATGGATGTACAAGCCGTGTTGACAGTGATGACTACTTGAGCCGATTTCCTGATATGGCAGCACATACAGTAGACTCCGCTGAATCGACTTATGGTGATCCATTTGCAGCAGCTTCGTCCAATATCAATGTGAATTTCCCGGATGTTGCTGATTCATATGTTTCTGACTCGTACAACAATGAATATAACTGGGGTCCTGTGGTTGCCAGCGGCTGGGATTAGACTGTTTCACCTTGATACTTAATTCATCTTAACCCAAACATTGGTTAATTCAGTATATGCTTGCTGCTAGGTGTTGACAAATGGAGTTAAGCCGAAATTGTGTACGATTTGAGGCTCAGTTTTTGTGTTTGGCTGATGTTGAGCATTTTGTTTCAGTTTGGAGTGCCAACTCTGGTGTCCTATATCATCAGATATTTTCATTGAAGCCTTTAAATGTTTATTCTCCGATCAATTATTATGATATCTAAGATCAGCGTGTGCATGAAATTCTTTTTCCTTTCCTATTTCTTTTCTTTTCCTCCACTTTTTTTTTTCTTTTTTTCTGAAAGGGGAGCTCAATCACCCGCAATAGCCAGGTAAATCGCACAGGGATTGGCATGTTGTATGGCTTGCTTGCCATGCACAATTGAATCAACCAATTGTTGATAATATATGAGAATTCAAACTAGAAACTTTTGTAATGTACAACTTCAAGAAGACTGTTTTCATTTAGTATTTCTTTTTTTCCAATATAATAAACCAGCTTTTAAACATACGTAAATGTAGATATATGAATCGTTAGAAAAATAATTGTATAGATTTTGTAGTGCCCCAGGCCTGAAAAGCTCAGGTCACGTATGGAAGTGTTTTCATTCCAATTTTCAGTTTCTGGTGAAAAAAGTGAAAAAAATAATTAATATTGATTTTCGTGCGAAAAATGAAAATATGTTTGGTAAGTTGTTTAAATTTTTGCTATTATATAGGTTAGAAAATGAAAACATGTTTGGTGAATGAATTCTTGTATATTTTTTAGCACTTTTTTTTTTATCAATATAAAACTATTTGTTTTAAATAGACATTAGATTTAAATATTGAGTATACGAAATGAACATTGGCATTATTCATTCTTTTACTATATTTTTTTTTTATGTGACTAAAACGTGGGCTTCAGCATACGAAATGAACATTGACATTATTCATTCTTTTACTATATATTTTTTTTTTATGTGACTAAAATGTGGGCTTCAGCATACGAAATGAACATTGGCATATTACTATGTTTATTTTTTTTTATGTGAAATAATACGTGGGCTTCACTCATCAGCTGAATGTATTACATCTTTGTTTGAAAAGTCATTCCTAGTTAATTGTTGTTCACATGCAATGAAAACATTGCTGACTACTATTTTTAAAGAAGAACAGAACCAGATTGAAGTTACATTTAGAACCCAAATGGATAAATGTTTAATTTAGCCCAAATATCAAATACAGAACACCATCCTTACATATTTTGAGCTACACGGCCTGTGTGTTCTTACATATTTTGAGCTACACGGCCTGACAGTGAATGGCACAATTATATTAATATTAATAAATAAACTCCGCCCAAATGTACAAACACAGAACACCATTCTTACATATTTTGAGCTACACTGCCAGTGAATGACAGAATCAAAGTAATATTAATAAATGCCATAGTTCTAAACTCGGCAAGACACAAAAGATATAGATGATAAAATTTGCTCTCAAACAAATTCATTGCGTACATATCTTATAAATATGAAAACAAAGACAACTACACACGTGGGCCCGYAGAATGAGCAGTTGAAGACTCGCTCGTTGTTGGATTTGCTTGGCCACGCTGATTAGCCATAGGTGGAGGAGAATATGGCACTGGATTACCAACGTGCGATTCCATGTCCTCAAGTGAATATCCACGGTTAACAGATGATATGCGTGGTGCTACCTGCTGGTACTTTCCCGTGGTAAACCAAGTTGGCCCTCTAGGTGGCTTCACACTAGTACGYATATGTGAAATATGGTTATTCTTGTTTGAATGCTCGGATGAGCCGTCGGAAATAYTTATGACACTCTCTGGGCTCTCACCAGTAACAGATTGAAAACGTTGCTCTGGAATGGCATGGKCACGGGCCACTCGATCACTGTAGAAAATGTCTTCGTCATCGCAGAAAATCAAGTTCAATTCCTTCCAATCTTCTGGTGCCTCATGAAAGAACTTGTGAGCCTCTGGGTAAGCCTAATATCATACAACCAAACAAATTAGATAATATAATTACAAAGTTAGTATACTTTTTAATTGGAAGAAATCAAATCTATTTAAAATAAGCCATGAAACATTGCAAATTACCCGTTGTAGTTGTTTTTTTTTCGGCAGAAGGCACATAAACAACATTTATGTCAGAATCATATGTTACACCCCGTGCGTGGATAATTGCGGCGAAAACATCAAAACGACGTTTAACCTCCCTATACTTTTGGCGTAACAGTTCAATTGGGAAATGACGCTCAAACCTCGCCTCCATCATCCTTTGCACATTAAGCAGAGCCCACTCTATGCGTCGAGGACTATCCAAAGGAGCCGTATTTCTCTCCACCAATAATCCATACTTCAGCATCTCATCTTCATCAGCACCCCATTCTGGGTAAATAGCAAATCCTGCCTCTTTCCCATGTTGTGAAGGTTCATCACCCATTTCACCTGTGTAACTAATAATATATATGAATCAGTATGAAATGTACATAAAACAATAAAAACTATAAGAACCATATATAAATATGAATATATTATATACACACACATACAACTTTATCACCACTAGTGGTTACAAATTTCTTGTACGTCATTTAGCGATGAATATTAAAAACTATCACCGACCAATTTAACACAATTAATTAAATATCTACCCTAATATAAGACTACTACAATAATAAACTACACACAAAGTCCCAACCTTCTAGAGRTATTTATAARATKTACATCTACCATATATTCTCAGAGAACAAAAATAAAAAATTAAAAAAATTCAAATTTAGCATGACAATGACAACATAATTTGGAGRAATAAATTGCAATCACTACAAGCTTGACAAGTACGCACAATATTCATAAAAATCATACAATGTACATTTCAAACCAATATCTTACAAACTTAGGTTCAAGATATATTGCTACACCCAAGACAATTACATAGAATTAAAATTATCTCAAAAAGGCAACCAAATATACTAAGTTTATCATGATCAATAACCGTCGGTCTGACAAGTCACTTCAATGTAAWYTTTATCATCTGTTAGACCACATTGAAGCCGCTAATGTGTCACGAAACTGGCTTTGAATATCAACATCTTGTTGTGATTGGCGGAGAATGTGATGTTCATTGTCTGCGTTCTCATCAGGGTCAAATTCACCTCGTTCTGCTCGRGTAAAGAACCAATCATCGCGATAGTTTGCTCGCAACCAGTTGTGAAGAACAACACACGCAATAACAATATTGACTTGTCTACGTATTGAGTATCTAGGCATAGGACCTTTAAGTATTGGAAATCGAKCCTTCAAAACCCCAAACGCACGCTCAACTACATTTCYAAGTCTTGAATGGCGTTTGTTGAAGAGTTCCTCAGGCCCTTTTGGTTCAAACATAGCTCCACGCCAAGTGTTAATGTGGTATCTATGTTGTCGATATGGGGATAAGAAACCAGGACAGTTGCAAAACCCAGAGTCGACGAGATAATACTTACTTTCTGGCGGCCAGGGGAAATGTCCATCTCGACGCAAAGCATCTGCCAAAATGCGAGCATCATTTGCACTCCCCTCCCAACCAGCAAGTATATACGTGAACATCAAATTAAAGTCACACACAGCAAGAACGTTCTGTTTTAAATCCCCTTTGCGTGATCGAAAGACATTATGTTTATCTACAGGTGCCCAAGCAGATATCAACGTACCATCGATTGCACCTACACAATCCTATGATGCATCCAAATAAATGGGCAGTTAAATTATTTGTATGTCTATGTAATATATGTAATATAATTTATTGCACGAAAATATATGTGCAACTTATATMATAATTACCTTGAAGTAAGGATAAAGTAGAGGGTCATTCAAAATCCTAGGATGACAAGTGTTCATGTCAGGTGGCCTGATTAGTTCTTTAGATAATTTGCAGAGTGCCTTTGCTACTCGATTAACATGACGGGATATAGTCTCAAGTGAGTGTTGGAACCGCTCGCACGTAGTYCGTTGACYTGAAACAAACCRAARAGTAGTCAGGAATATAGCTACTYATTCTTGTACACCAACCTTTGTTGCTTGACTATTATTTAGTAAGCCACGTTGTATTAGTAACCTACACAAGGCCTCAAATGATTGTTTATGCATTCGCAAACTATTTATTATTCTATTCGGATGTCCACGTATTAATTCACCTAACCAATCCTGTCCTTYTAGAATAGAGTCATACATGGGGCGTCTGGGATGAAAATGGAATGGATATAATACTTCCGATACGAACACAAATGACATTACATCATCTTRGATTTCATCATTTGTGTCACTGCCAGAGTTTTCTTCGCCGGTAGAGGAWTTTAAATCAACCAGYTCATGGACATCACCATGCGAAACTGATGCCTCATGAATATTCATTMCTTAGCTACAATGACATAAAGTGTGAATGTACAYACAAARCATTTTAAAATTAGTGGATGTACCTACTAGAAATATTTTATGTAATATCAATTAATTTTGTAATGCCACATACATAARAAAAWATTCAACGACGACATAAAAATTAGATATTGACTAAAAAGTTCAACAAACTTTTTGACACATAAAATAAAGAGTCACAAAACAAATAACATCCTAATGAATTATTACAATCTTTTTAAGTAAAAAACTTAACAAAAAAAAACCAAAAAAAAAAAACACACACACATAAAATTACACAACAAACATAAGTTGTTCAAAGATGGTTTTGGAATGGAGTTTTCATTAGATTTAACTGGTTAGAACTTGGATATTAATTTAAAATCTAAACTAGATCATGGATAACCTAACCGCTCGACCCATCTCCTTCTCTTCTCGTCACTCATTAGCAAAAACATCTGACGACGCGTTTTATTAAGAAAGGCATKTTGTGCTAGAAAATATTTATCTTCAGATATGCCTTCCATACTCTCTAAAGCAGTCATGCAATCTACAAGAGCATCATRAGAAGTCTTTCTCATATGTTTAGCCTTCATGTTGTTAACTGATGCCCATGCATCCACAGCAGCATCTATACGATCAACACGTTTTCTTTTAGCAGATTGCTTATCAGAGGGTCGTGCAGAGGAGGCTTGTTGGGGATCATTGGGTTCTGCATATTGGTGTGTGCCTACGCCTAGTGAAATGTCTTCGAATTGGCTAGTCRCATTATAGGTTGACCTCGACCTACCATTTAGATCCTCATCTTCATTCGAATRTAAAGGGTKGACTGCACTAGATCGTGCAAATGCACCAGTAGCAASAGATTTAGAGAACATCTCAGTGCATAGGTCATAATGCGGGAGTCCCTTCTTCCGCAAACTAGCCTCCTCGGGGTTTTCCTACAAATTTCAGTTCATGGGTAYTTATTTATCTATATTAGATTGTGGATTTCATTTACTAGTTAACTACAAAGATGTACAAATTAATAGTTTACCGCTATCCAATTCGCCCAGTATTCCTCTGAAGCAGTCACAGTGCACGTCAACGGATCCCACCCAAACCCCGTTTTCTTCGTAACCAAATCATGAYATTTACGCCATAAAATCCTCAGCCTATTCGCTTTTCCTTTAAGTTGRGGAACAGTGTATTGAACATTGACACGATGGGACAACTCTGTTGCAATTCCTTTCCATATTTGATCTGAGAAAGTCGATGTCAAAAGTTGCCCTTGTTGGAACTGCATGTACATGAGTTCCAAAAAGGTAGAGACTATTGCCATACTCCATGTTGCATCATCGCGACGATTTCGTATGGTTTTATCCTCTCTTCCATCGATATTGAAGGAAGTCACTTTCGATTTTCCCTTACTAAACATCTATTTAGTGAAAAATGACATGACATTGTCATCTTGAAGTTCAAATTAAAACATAAGAGGATAAATATAAGTCCTCACACCTAATTTACACATAACACATTAAATATAATTTTGGAAACTGTTAGAARCASAAAAATATGATAACAAATAACATGAACTTATTACTTCGTAAACATATCATTTTAACATAAGGTGTATATAAGATAGATTTGCAAAAGTATTTTTAAATCTTAAGGCAAAAAAGTAAAATCGTCATGCCAATAAATAATTAGCAGGAAGAACAACAAATACAAAACAATATTGTAAAACTCATCTATATTACTGAGACTTGAAATATAAATTTCAATACATTCAACTTTCAGAATCCAAAGCTCAAACACATCTCAAACTCAGTGGATAATGTAGTTGGGTATGAATAGTCATTTACACAAAGTGGAGGAAGAACACTTTTAATTAATCCAATTCCATTACTCTGTGATTTTTCGGGAGCTAGAAACTGTATTTTACCTTTTTTTGTTTCGAAGCTGGTGACGGAACGTCGTTCTCGCCGGAGCTCTCACCGCCAAAAGGAGCCYTTGTACTGGAGACAATAGATGCAGTCAATTTCTKACAAATAAAGGATAGTGGTTGAGTGTGGTGTGGTTTGATATTGTTTATAAGGGGAAGGTCATATTTATCTCTCATAGTTTTCAGTACTGGGTAGTTGGATGGCTTATCAGATTTGATGGGGTATGGGTTATTCAGAATAGAGTGTAGAGTGMCGGAAAGGTTTGAGAACCCATTTTTTCAGGTACAGTTGTATTTTTGTACAATTTTGAAAATTGAAAATTGTGTCATTTCCAATAGAAAGGTTTTACCAAACGTGTTTTTAATTCCTGAAACAGTTGAAAAGTGGGAAAATGAGATTGAAAACATATCCATACGTGACCTCAGTGTTTCTAAACTTGGGCTTAATCGAAAGCGGCCGGGAGTCCGGTCCGGTTGTGTAGCTAGGGGGTGTCCCCAATAAGGATTTTAATAGAATATAAAATTTCATATAATAATGTGTGTCAACGATTAGAAATTTTGCAGATTCTATAAGATTCTAAGGTCCTCGATATGGAATATAATGATTCCATATAATTATGGGGTACTCAAACACTTACAATGAAAATTATGAAGGGAGGATTTCTTAACAAATTCAACCATGATCCCTGGAATTCTAATTCCTCAATAAGAAGAAGAAACAAGCGACAATTCTTCTTCTTGCACAATAATAATAATAATAATAATAATAAAAAGAAATCAATATGAATTGACGAGCCTTTACGTAAATATTCCTTTTGTAATTATAGAGAATATATGTTAGATTTGGTACATATATAGAAACATATTTGACTGTTCATATATAATTAATTTTTTTTCACATGGCTTGTTACGTGTAGGGCATGAGCCAACAATTATGATCATGTTCATGTTCAACCAATTTATACTACTTGTATATCTATATATATATATTGCTGCTGCTGTAAATATTATAGGGTAATATTTTTGTTAGGCCGGACTAACGGATCATCCGTTCGGCCAAAATTTCATATCAATAAAAACCAATACATTATAATAAAAAATCAATGCATCATAGTACAGATACATCACAATACAAAAACCAACTGATCACACGGATCAGAGATTTATGAAAAACTAATATTTTACAGTACAAAAATCAATACATCACAGTACAAAAACCAATATATCACAGTACAAAAACCAATACATTATAATATCGTGTCAAATGGCCTAACGAGTCATGACCCGTTAATGTGTTTGCCAAAATCTGGCCTTATATTATTGTGTGTGTGGTGTGTGTTCACATTGTGAATTCTATATAATTCTATAGATTTGAAATACAATTCTATAATTGTGTTTTATACGATTCTATACAATTATGTTTCATTTATCTTAAAAAAATATAATTATATAGAATATGGTGAATTCTATACCATTTTATTGATTTGAAATTTTATGGATTCCATGAAATATGATGAATTCTGTAAAATTCTATTAAATTCAATAAAATCCAAAAAAATCCATGAATGTATAAATTTCTATTAAAATTCATATTGGGACACCCCCTAAACTCTGGGTTGTCATATATCGGTTGTACGTGATTGCTCCTCAATTTCAAGGTGTTCGTATATATATTACAAATTTAATAACTGTGTATCAAAAAAATAAAATAAAATATATTTGTGATAATTATAGAGTTTTAAATTTACGATAAAAGTCTGAAAGAATGTATTCTTAATTCTTGACTTTAACATATCTAATTTATTTATTAATTATATTTAACATTGAATAATTTTATATTTTAATGTGTAGATTAAATTAGTTAATAATTTTATTTACATACTTAGAAAATTCAAAAGATGTCACATTCTCAACCTGTGTTTAATCTTTATTAATTACTCCATCCGTTCCACAAAGATAGCCCAGTGTTCTATTTTCATTCGTCCCACACAGATAGTCCATTTACTATATTTAACATATCATTAATTTTTTATTTCCACACACACCCTTAATTAATATTCTTGAAATACTAGTTTTTTACATGGTAAATTGAAAATTGATGATTACAATGTAAAACCTTACTATTCCAATAACATATATACTAATTCAAACACTGATTTCTATAAGTATTAATAGACATTAATAAATTCAAGAAGGGTATAATTGGAAAACACTAACTAAATTAATGACTTAACTATATAAACTACCCATTTCTTAATCTGTGTGAAATCAACCGCAGGATTATGATTTTAGGATGGAGGGAGTAATTATTATTATTAAATAATTTTATATTTCAATATTTACATTAAGTTCATTAATAATTATTAGTTACCCCCCCTGTCCTGTTCTATCTGTCGCGTTTTGGAATTATTTTTGTTCCGTTCTATCTGTAGCATTTATATTTTCAAGAGATAATCATTGTTACTTTTTACATTTCCACTAAAAAGTAAATGTTACTTTACTGTTTTTACTCCTACCTTTATTATTTCACACTTTTAATTATTTTGAACACAAGTATATTATGGTCATTTGATACCTATAATAATAACACCAATCATCTTTCTTAATTTTCGAAAAATTGTCAAATACGACAGATAAAACGGGACGGAGGGAGTACATATTTAGAAAAAGTCAAAAGATGTCATATTCTCAACTCGTGTCGTAATATACCAATTTTAATTAATATTTAATAATTATCATTATATAATTGTATATTTTTATGTTTAAAATGAACTCATTGCTAATACTTAGATTATTACAAATAACTTGTAATTGACCTATATGAAATATTTGGAATTCCAAAAATAAATTTATTTTAAATTCTATTATAAATTACAACCTATTTAGTTATTTTTATAATTATTTTTTTATAACTATTATTCTTTCATATTTAATTAGTCGTTTAATTAAGATTTTTTTATTAATAATCTATGACTTACTTATATTTTGATAGTAGGAGAATAAAAGGAAATATTGAGGTAGGTATAATATTGTAAAATAAAAATATTAGATATGTAAAATATAATAATAAAAAGATTAAATTAGGTAGATATTAGGCTCAGTTGACACATAAGCAACAGAAGCACCAAAGTTTTTTATTTCTCAAACAAAATATAAGAAACAGACACACATAAGTTAGTAGCATTTGCATTAATATATAGGGGTGATTAACATACACTTCATCTTTTCTCTAATGTGGGGCAAATCAATTTTATTTCAACTTCAATATTTTTTTCAGGTAAGGACTTGGAGGTCAAAATGGAATAAAAGATAACAAGGTGTTGATCACACGACTGATTACCGAGCCAAAAGATCAAGAAACTCCCCGTGGTCATAAGCTGACCACAGAACCACCCAAACAACAAACAACATAATAACAAACTAGATGGAAGACAACTTTGAGAGTTCCACAATTCCCATAGGCTTTAATTCTAGCTTCATGGTGCTCATCCCGAAGGTCAAGGGGGCTATCCGGGTTGAGGACTTTCGCGGCCCTATTACCTTTAGTAACTTCTTGTTTAAAATTATTACTAAGATAATGGAGGCTTATCTCGGTACAGTCATTTGCGATGTGATCCGCTAACTCACAATTTGGGTGTGTTCCTAGGAAGCAAACTCATGACTACATTGTGGTGGCTTCAGAGGCCTTTAATTGCCTTAGTTCTCACACCTTCAGTAAGAACACGATCATGAAGATCAATATTTGGAAAGCATTTGATACGCTCAACTAGGGCTTTCTTATATTACGGTTTTGCGTTGTTTTAGGTTCTCACCCATTTTTGTTGGCTGGCTTGAGGTTGTTCTTCACTCGACTCGCATTTTCTTTCTCATTAATGATAATCCGCCTAGGTACTTTAATTGCACCAGGAGGGTCTGTCAGGGGATGTCCTCACCCGTGCTCTCTGTCATGCTGCAGAATCTTGTACGGTTTCTTTGTTTCGCATGGACCGTTCTCCCTACTTTTTGACTTGCCTTGTTTATACAGATGATATACTTGTTACAAGCCATACGTCTGCTCTGAATGCTCGCGTTACTTTTTGAACTCTCGGGCAAGTTCTTAGCCCCAAGAAGTCCAAGGTTATTTTAGGTCTCTTTTCTCCCTTGCAGTGATTAGACATGTATGCCAAGTCTCAGCCTTTTCAGTTGGTTTGTTTCCCACTACTTACCTTGGAGTTCTGATGTTTCATGGCAGCCCTTTGCTCCTCTCATCTTGAGCCTATTTATGATAAGACCATCGCTAAGTTTGGCACTGGAAGGGGTCTTCCCTCTCGTTGGTAGGTTGGGTTTGTTGATTAACTCAGTCATCTCTAACTCCACGATGAACACCATGCTCATTCTTAGAATGGCTTGGTACCATCGATGCCCATATTAGTATTTCTCTTGGTCTTAAAAGGTGGTTTCCTTAGACTATCGCGAATTATTTCTTCTCGGAGGTCTGGCACTTTGCGAAAACTTTCATTACCACATTTACAAAAATTGTCATCGACATTCTTCATTTCACGATGGTTTCGAACACGATCGATAAGTGGGTGTAAAAGGTTTCGGAGAAGGGGAATATTTTTGCAAAGGTTTCCTATGCTCATCGTCGTATGAAGTTCCTCTATGTTTGTTTAGGGTGGGGGTGGATTTTGTCTTCTCACATCCCTGTTTGTCATTCTATCACGATTTAGAAGGCGATTTTTAATCGTGTATGTGTTTTTGATGTGATTCGCAGGCGTAGCTTCATCAGGCCATCATTTTGTTGCTTTTGTTATGCGGGTACAGAGAATGTAGATCATATTCTCATGGATTTCCCCTTCGGTCATCAAATTTGGGTTTAGATCCACTACTACAGAAAACTCCCAATAGCATCGGTTGTTTTCGCTAATAAGCATCGGTTCTACAACCGATGCATATTAAACCAATGCTAAAAACTTGGACTTTAGGCATCAGTTAAACTACCGATGCTAATAATAGACATAGGCATCGGTTGTTTGACCGAAACCAATGCATATAGTCATCAGACGTCGATGCCTAATGTCTATATATAGTCTCTTTAGGCATCAATCTTTGTATAAAAACCGATGCCTATAGTCTACTTATAGGCATCAGTTTTTTTAATTAACCGATGCCTAATATTTTTGTATACGCATCGGTTGATATTAAAAAACTGATGCCGATAGTCACCCTATAGGCATCGGTGTTGATTAAACAACTGATGCCTAATGTTTAAATATAAGCATCGGTTAATGTAAAAGAACCGATGCCTATAGTCACCCTATATGCATTGTTGTTGATTAAACAACTGATGCCTAATGTTTATGTATACGCGTTGGTTTGTATATAAGAACCGATGCTTAATATTTATATATACGCATCGGTTGTTCACAAACCATCAATGCTTCATGCTTTTCTCACATCGATTTCAATCCAATAACCGATGCCTAATGTTTAAATATAAGCATCGGTTGATTTACAAAAATCGATGCCTATAGTCACCCTATAGGCATCGGTGTTGATTAAACAACCGATACCTTTATATAGGAACTGATGCTTAATGTTTATTTATATGCATCGGTTGTTTACAAACCACCGATGCCTCATAACTCTCTGTAGACATCGGTTTTAATCCAATAACCGATGTCTATAGTTTACATATACGCATCAGTTACTTAACCACGACCGATGCCTAATATTTTCTTATAGGCATCGCTTAGGTTGTCAACAACCGATGCCTATAATAATGTTAAAAACAGCATGTAGGCATCGGTTGTTGTGAACAACCGATGCTCCGGGTGATTATATGCATCGGTTTCCACAAACCGATGCACCAATTTACAATTTTGAAAAAATTCCAAAATTTTTATTTTAATACATGTCCAAAAAATTGATAATTACCATTTGCAAAAAAACAATTTAATATAAATAAGCATTTTCTTCAATAATAAATAAATTAAATGCAGAAATTCTCATCCTATCTAATAAAACTCAAGTTGAACAAATATTTGCACTCATCGCACAAGTAGCAACAACCCAAAACCATCATTATGAAAAATTGAAAACTTCAACGACAACAATCCTTCAAGTTCAACAACACAAAGCTCACAAACTAAACTCCCGTTTGGAACGAACTCATAAATAAGAAGCATCTCGATTCCTTCAAGGAAATTCCAAGAGCCTAACCAGATTTCTGTAACAACACCTCATTCTTGAATTCCAAATTGCCCTGCACTCCTTAGATAACCTCTTTACTTCTATTTCTCTGTTCCCAAGTGTTCCCTGTGAATGAAGTCAAATTAACTAAGAAAATCCAGAGAAAGTCCACCAACCTCCTCATAATGTTCTGCACCAAGTTACAAAATAAGCATTAGTTAAGAACTAAGAAAAAGTAATTAAAACTGAGAAAAAAAATACATATATATGAGTAATTTACCGAGTAATGTATTCTGCCCATAGCTCACAAATTTCGTCAATTTGTTCTTGCTCGTATGGTTCAACTCCAAACGAGGCCTACACATTCCGAACCAAAATTCCAATTTCTCATTTTAAAAATGAAGTTTAAGTTTGGAGTTTAAAAAATACTCAGTAATTTTTACTAATAAATGAGTTTACACGTACCTTGTCTAATGAAGAATCAATAGTGAACTCAGAGCAAATGTCATACATATACCTCATAACATAATAACCACAGTCATTATCTCCTGGATGCTGATGACACTACAAAATCATATGAAAGCAGATCAATATCCATTTCTCAATCTATCGGTGAGTCAAAATGAGGGTCCGAAGAAGTTTACCAACTTGCCCACTAGGGAACCTAAAAATATACTATTTATTATTCATACCTTAAAAAATAACTTACCAGCAGATTATTCCAAACTATGTTTTTTCCTCCTTTTGCTTTTCTTGTCCAATAGGTCCGAACTGCCCTGCAAATAGTAATCGGTTGCACTCAAGGAGTTAATAACGCAAAGTATTATTTCAATAAAAATCAGAAATTGTTACCTATATATTAAACATTGACAGTTTTAAAACCAAAATGAGCGCATGAACAAGCCAGTCTTATATTACATCCAATGAAAAATTGAAGTGGTTTTATGAACACACAGAGTAGGCTTTACAAAGAATCAGAATGTGAAATATCAAAAATCACATTAATGCTATGAAACAACTTGCCCATGAAACAAATGCACACAAAAAAGAATCAATACATTATTACATTGATAATAAAGACCTGAAAGTGAATTGTTTTTTATGATTTTATTGTAAAAAGAACAGTAAGTGACCTTTTCAAAAAACAAAAAAAAGACACAAATAGAGGGGAAAAATTTACGTACGTATTAATATGTGTCTTGATATTCAACTCCCTTTTGTATGCCTTTGGATCTAGTAGATAAACCACATTCTTCAGAGGACATATCACTAGTAGCACCCAGTGGTCACTACACGCTCATAAGCACAAAAATTAATTATCTTTATAAATATAATAATTGTAAAGGAGTAAAGGAAACAAGAATAAGAAATAGTCTCTCTTACTCATCTAGGTATGGTGCTAGAATGAATGTCCTGTTAAACATTACATCGAAGGCATTAATTAAGTACTACGTCACAACAGTCGGATCACTTAAAAATATTTTTTTTTGAGATCTGCGCTGGACAAAGAAACCCGATTGCACCAGTGCAAAGACTCTCAGCCAACCCACTAAGATACCTGTAAATCATTAGTAGATTTAGAACTAAACAAATTTAAGCTAAATATTGAACTAATTGATAAGAAAAAAGACAACTCGTATTGCGCAAATATTTGCACAACAACAATACTAAGCCACCCAATTTTAAACAAGCTCCGAATATCATTAATTAGCACATGAATTTTCTTTGCTTTGTGATGATGGAAGACGGTGCGCTCTAGGTCCATAGAGACGAGATCCACATGTATGGGCATCGATAGAATCAATGAGTGTAGCTCTTTCCAATTATCTCTCAAAGTCTCCGAGACAACGTCATCAACAAGAGGTGGCCTTGAATTGGTTGCAGATTGCTCACCACTTGTCTCTATTTGACTTGTTTTTTGTTTCTTCAAAATATGGCCTTGTAAGTTCCTGTACATTTGCCATGATTAAGCTTACTAAAACTAATTCAATAATTGGTAAAATGAAAACATATATTAATACCTCTCTTGCCTGAACTAAGATGGACGGCCACTGCAAAAAGCTACCTAAAACTTCACCCACGTACTTCATTTCTGGATGAGCTGTCAGAGGAAGTTGTCCTGCACCATCAACAACTTCATCTACTGAAACCTTCACATGACCGGGTGATAGCTTCTGATGATGCACCATCGTGTCCTCCTTGGTTGGGTAAACCATCCTGTTGGCAACAACTTTTATATCCCCCAAAATGGACAGGGCCAGATGGCACTAAGTCGGACTCTATTACTCAAAGTAGACTAAAGTTAATTGTTTGGATAAAATGCTTATATTCTGATGATGAATACAAAATTAAACTTGATGATAACGAGTTTGAGTTTTATAGTTTATACCGTAATGGCCTGAGTATATGCAGGTATTCACAACGCAAAAATGCAAAAATCCCCTGACCGTAATGGCCTGAGTATATTTTTATATATAACAAACATAATTACTTTCAGCCCCTTTAGTCTTGTATTCACATTTTTGATAAACGTAAAAACATGTTTTAATTATGAAAATCTGTTTCTGGAAATAATACAACGCCATTAATAGGCAAGAATTAGAACAACTCTCTAATGAAAGTCAAAGAAATAATTGAGAATTCATATTTTCTTATACACGAATAATGAGAAGACGACTCTGAAAAGGATAATAAACCAAATGAATCTTGACTAAGAATTAATTATTTATCAACTACCAAGGTGCTTGAATGAGTAGGCTTGTGAAAAATACACTACATATTATCTAATTTTTACCTCAACCATAGGAAATGGAGTGTCACCAACCGAGTGGCAACTAATACGTGGATCACCTTGCGAAGGCGTGTTCAAGTCAGCCCCCTCATCAACTTTTGATGGCACATGGTGGTTTCTCAACGGAGTCTGCGGACCTTTGTTCTTCACTTGCTCATACAATAAGTCGAATTGAGCTTGTAGAGCATCAAACTTGCCCTCCATCTGTTGCGTGATTTCCTATGTCAGAGCCGCCCTAACCTCATTGAATGACACCACTCCACTTGATCTCCTACTTGTCTAAATCGGTTGACCAAAAACAGCCCTCAGATTCACGTGGCTACCTACACCTCGCACCCGACCCAGGTGCTCCTTCTTCCCTAGAGATGCATTCAAAATGTCATTATGCCTTTGTGGTAGAAACCTCCCTTGACTAACTTCTTGAGCCTTCTCTACCTGTTTCAAGAAATCATAAACAATAACTTAATACACTCTCCCCATGCCGTTAAGTAAGTACTTCCAAAATATATTCTTACAAAAATAATCATAATTTTATCAACCACCCTCTTCGTTTGGTCATTCGGGATATCATAATTTTTCCTTTTGACTTTCTTAAGTCTTGATCAAACCCAATCCAAACTGCGATCATCCGCAACAATACTTCAGCTGAGTGAAGCACATGAAGACGAAGACGAGAGAGGGACTGATACTACCCAGTTTTCTTTCGCACGAGCACACACCGGGTCCAATAAAGTGCAGATGCTGGTTGTGAGACTGACTCTCCCGAGATTTCCTACTTTTTTCCTAGTATAAAAATTTTAGGAAAATATTAGATATATATTTCTGGTGATTCATTTTATAAAAAGGTAATACACTGTACATGCCTTGAATTCTTCAAATTGATGATCACTAACGAATTTCTTCCACTGCTCATCTGTAATGGAAGGATATAACTGGGATGTATGATCATATTTTGGGTGTTTCTTCTTAATGAAGTCATGCACTAACCTCGTCTTGAAAGCAGTCCACCTCACCCCCGCAACCTTTAAAAAGTGCTTCTTCTTTCCATCACCTTCAATATTGAACTCTTTTTGAATAAATAAGAAATACACATATATATTAACACATGTTTTCATTAATAGATAATTTGCTATAAAAAGATGATTATTGTATACCTGTAAATCCTCCCAAATCACATTCTTAAGGCCACTCTCCACGTGTTTCCACTCGTCGATGTTAATATCTACATGTGACCGAACTAGAGAACCTAGGTAATTCCTGAAATTTGCAGCATATTTTCCGATGGGTTTATTTGTATCGTCAAATTCGATGTGCTTTTGCTCTGACGGCTTATTTTTCATTTTTATGCATGTTCTTGATCCTCTCGATCTTCTTTTCTCAGACTCTTGTTCACATTGGGTGCTCGAAGAATCAGTTATGAATCTGTTACATTAGTTGATAGAATTCTTAAAACATTAGACAAAAAATATAAGATGCAAGGCGATAAAAGCTAACACATCACTCTACAACTACTGTGAAGACACCAAAAGCCTTAATCAGATTACAATAGTGAAAACAGATACTTGAGTGATTCTAGCAGCTACAAACATCTAAGAAGCATATCTACAACTTTTGTGAAGGTACTTACCATATAACATATAGTTCAAGAGGGTTAAAATGGCTTGTGAACAGGATGTCCAAAATACGATGAATTAATCGTTAAATAAATGTCATCAACCATAATCAATAATCAGTATATACGAGCTCTATACCCCACAAAGTACGTTCATTGATCATCTTCATATGGTTGGGTGAGTTAATATCTTCTTGTATTTTGCCAGAGCAGCAACTAATTGTAATATGATAATTAAACCTGTACAAATACAGGGCATGGCAAGTGGAAATGGATGGAATTCAGAGGTCCAGACTTCAACATATGTTGATTATGCTAAAAAGGTGATCAACCTAATCAACCAGTCTAAGTCCAACCCGAAAGAATCAGTAGGTCCGAAATAGCTACGGGAAACGGAAAATGCTTGTGGTAAGAAATCTTAATTCCAACACCAATTACCAACTCAAATAATTTCACTTTCTACACATAAACATTACCCAAACATGTAAATTGAAGAGCTGAACATTAAGTACTAAAACATACATTCTTGCACAATGTGTACCAAGCGACGAGGAATCCACGGCGAACAGCAGGCGACGGGGAATGAATTAGGGTTTCAGGGTTTCTTGCGCAATTTCTAACTGAGAGAATAAAAAACCAAATCGTCTCCTATCCTAAATTTAACTTCTGAAAATCTGGCGGGTTGTTGGAGTGGGAAAGCTGAAAATTTTGGAGTGAATTTATTTCAAAAACCTATTTTCGTGAGAATTGGGCAAAATTAGATTTCAGAGGCTACGAATCACGGGTTCGAATCCCTCCTCGACCAAACCGTCGAATTTTTAAATATATGGATCGGTTGTATAAAAACAACCGATGCTTATAAGTCTTATTGGATAATTACAATTGGTTGTTACGAATAGCCGATGCCTATAATTGTTAATAAAATTTTAAAAAATTGTCCTGCGTGGGATGCCCCACTTTATCTTCCCTCCGCGTTTAGAAACCATTTGCAAACCTTTAACAAGGTCTTGCACAGAAATAGATCTTCCCCAAGAAATCTTGATGGACAAATTCTCACGCCTCCCTACAAAATTGATAGGCAAGCTCAGGTCCTTATCAAAAACATGGTGCAACTTGCTCTCCACCCCACAGCTCATCAAATCCCACCTCTCTCGAGAAACACCCCGCCAAGAAAATCTCGCTCTAATCACCCCATATAACACCATTATCTCCATCAAAATCATAAAAGGCAACATTAGCACTATTTCAAGAGAGCTCGACTTTCCAGGTGTGTGCAGATTGAATCTGGGTTCATGCGATGGCTTATTATTGCTACTCAACCTAACCGGTGGGATGGTTTTGGTGAACCCCATTACTCTGGAGCAGGTGGGACTACCAAGTCCACCTCTGGTTAAGGGTGAGACTACCCATGTCGCATGTGGATATGGGTATGATAGTGCTAGAGATGATTATAAGGTGGTTTTACTTTCTTATTCTGATGGGGATTATGATGGCCTACTCGTGCCTAACCGTTGTGATGGTGCATATGTGTACTATGTGAAAATGGGTGTCTGGAAAAGTCTTAAGACCTCATCTTATGGTAATTTAGTAACTTGCATCCCTTGCGAAATCTTTTTGAATGGGGCTACCCATTGTATGCATTATAAGTTGAGTGAATTGGTAAAGCTGGAGTTTGTAATCATTGCTTTAGACTTGGTTAATGAGGCATATTTCGAAATCACTCAACTTGTTGGTGTCCATGTGGTTAGCGAGTTTTCAACAAATGCACTTGTGGTTTTTGGGGGATGTCTTTGTTTGGTGGATAGGGAAGCTTGTGACCAAAGTACGGATGTTTGGCTTATGAAAGAGTATGGTGTGTCAGGGTCTTAGACAAAACTCGGCATTTATTGTAATGGATTTTTATCTTGGTTCACGCCTTTGTGTTTTGTTGGAGATGAGAAGGAGGAAGTTTTTATGATGGCTGGAGCTCATTTGGTTGTTTATAATGTGAAAGATAGATCATTTAGGTCCTTGGTCGTCGATAATGGGGCTTATGATCATTTTCAAGACAAAGGTTACTTTATGGAGAGTTTCATTTCGCCCGCATTTTGCGGTTGCCAAGGTGATTTTCATTGGCAATGGAATTAAAACATAATCATATCTTTGAATGACTTGTTTATTCATATAAGTCTTTCTTTTACTATCAGAAAATTAAACTCTGCTAAAACTTACGAGTTTTGTTTGAGTAATTACGGATTTTGGAACTTTAGAGCCAAAATCATAAATTTTATAAGTTTTAGGGGTCAATTTGAAAATTCCTAAAACTATTTGTAATAAAACTACCATATTTCGGTGTAGGAGCAAATTTTTGACAATCTTTTGGAAATGGCATGGAGGCAAACGTCTGAGTTCACTGTGGGAAGAGGAAAATGCAGTTGTGATGATGAAGTCGTTTGTAGGACATCATGGACCAACCTCAATCCTGGGAGGAGATATATAAGTTGTCCAAGACTTCGTGTAAGTCTTGGATTTCTTTCCTATTTCAGAAAATGGGTGCTAGGTCATGATTTGGGGGTTTGGGGATTTGTATAAGATGTTAACATGGGGTCGATTGATTGTAGTTAAAATAACCGTTGTTGAGATTTTTGTGGGTCTGTCGTGCTTTTGCTTGTTTGCATTAATTTTGATTCGAGTAAATAATATTGTAGGAGCCTCGAGGTTGCGATCTTTTCAATTATCTTGAGGTCCCGCTGTACCCAAGAGCTAGTTAAATTATTCCCGGACTTTTAAGACGAGCAAATAAATCTGAAGCTGAAGTTCAAGTGTTGGAGGTTGACGTAAAGAGAATTGAATTAGATGTGAAGAAGCATGAAACAAACCTGAAAGCACTTGCAGTTGAGAATCGTAAGCTTGAAGAATATGTGAAGAAGAAGCGAAATCGGGAACGTTTATTGTGCACGGCGCTTTTGATTACTTGGTTTATTATCTGGATCAAGAACAACTGAAAGTCTCTCTAGGGTGTATGTGTTTTTAGTGTTGGGAATGAATATGGGGTGTGTTGTATGTTGTTTATTATTTTGCTTTTCTAGGGTGCTAAATAGATTGATGGGGGTAGTTTTAGAGGTCAGTTTCTTTCGTTATTTTGTTGTCGTAGCTGCTTGTTGGCTTATGTAAAATTGACACTTTTTCTATCATGTATTTTCTTATAAGAATATTGAGGATTTTTCTTGCAAAAACTTATAAGAATATCAGTGTTTTATTAAATAATTTCGACATCCAGGCTTTGATTAACAATGGAAACGTTAACTTGAGCTCATAAACTGTGCACAACTAAAAAAGTAGCAGGTGGTTCATCTTTAAGATCCCCTCCGAGTAGTGTTTCCTACATTGATTGATCCTTGACAACACAAAAGGAACTGAGTTGTCTTCAGCAAATTGTAAGACACTCACTAGGACTTTTTTTAATAGTAGGAACAAGCAATAAGTTCTTAAGCTGAAAACTAAAGGACTAATACTACGGAATGACCAACATATGAGTAATGGACAAGCATGTTCTATTTCCCATGTTTGGGGTGCTTGTTCTTTGATATTCAGAAGTTGTATTGAGAAATCATGTTTCAGAAGTGACATGATTTTGGCACCAAAATCAGAACCAAATGTTATCAAAGAAGACAAAAATATTATCGTGAGCTTCTAAAGCAACCATAGTAGTTCCCTAAAACTTTTATTTACATAAGTCAATGCCATTTCATCCAATCCAAGTTTTACCCAATAGTCAAATCCCAACCCATTCTGAAAAACATCCACACATAAAAGGTTTTTACATAAGCCTGCCAAAACATAGTTAAGACACATCTAAACTTCCTTTACATCTAATTCACATGCCAAAGAAAAACAAAAAACTGCAGTGTGTTCTTAAACAACTAATTTTTAATACCCCACACACCAAAAACTATAGAAGATGGGGCATTCAGAAGCTTAAGGATGACGGTTGTGTCGAGTGGCAAACATAAGTCTTTAATCATCTCCTTGTAACAAGTAATAACATGGTGACCATCTGATGACCATTTCATTACATCAACAGCCCGAAGTTGATCTCCCGGCCCTAGAATCTTAGCCTTCCTCTCATGGCCATCTTCTCTTGAAGCCACATGAGCAGTCTAGAAGTCTTTTGGAATAGCCTAAAAAAAGGTTCGTATATGATTAAAAGTTGCTAACGTAAAATCACAAATTGATGGAAAGTGTATTAGATGAAGATAATTTAGAAATCACAAACTTACAATCCGTCCACGATCAAGAGAAGTCTTTGATATTTTTGATTCGAAACAAGGTTCATCGACGGGGAACTCCTCTTTCTTACCATAATATGCATGGCATCAAACACCTTTGCCGTCGAAGACGGTTACATCAAAAATATGATGTTCATTGTTAATGAACACGATAGAAAAATCATCTTCGATGTGGTTGTCATCCACAAACTCTAGACACTGGCCTGTGAACTTGGCCTATAAACAATAAAAAATAGAGTATAATGCAAACAACACCAATAGAATAAGAATTCCCAACAATCACACTTTAAACCATTTAGTTGTTTTGTAACTAATCAACACTTTAATTAGTTACACCTAAGTATAGTTCTTATATATCAATAATAATTACTAACTCTCAGACATACTTTTTTCCAGTTTTTCTTTATCATAATACAAACACCACTTTGAACACAGAAGAACATGAATAACACAAATCGAATAAGGGTTCTTAACACGCAAAGTGGTTTACAACATGAAATATAATTCGTAATCATGATATTGGAATAAGGTTCAAAATAATTCACTATTTTTGAAAACAGAAATTCGTCAACAACACAAAGCGAATAAGGGGTCAATTTTGGAATAATTTAATTTGCAGTATTTTTATGAACACGATTTCAACAAATTGAATTAGATATGGAGATGACATACCTGATCACGGTCTACACCAACGAACTCTACAGTTACATTCCAAGTATGCCCACGGGTATTACGCAAAGTAAAATCATTATTTTCAAGGTCCACAAAAAAATTAACGATTTTCTTCAGAATGTACTGCAACCGTGTCGACAAGGATTCAGAAAAAACATAAGGGTTAAAATTCAGAAGAGAAAAGAAAATATTTAGAAAAAAAAATTAATCACCACTTAATTGAATAGGAACATATCAACAAACAATACCATGAAACGTGAACTGGACATGAGAAGAGTCTTCGTGAATGTTAGAATTAAAGTAATTGCAAATTCTGGAGAGGAACTGCAGATCTGGGCGAGAAGAGAGTTAGAATATTTTTGCAAGTTTAGGAGCTTTTGTTGTAAGAAATTAAAGTTAGGTATCGCTAACACCAACAATACTCCTTTTGCTGGGGAGGATCAAAGAACACCTAGAATCGGCAGGATCAAAAACATAAAAGACTTGTTTTGCTTGTGATGCAAGTATAAATCGATCATCCCGATAACCCGATCGACTAAAATCAACTGAAATGGATCCCAAATCATCTACCCTCACACCCTATCCATTGTCGACCCAACTACATTGAAAAAAAGAAATCTTGAACAATTTATAGTCAAGTTCCCAAATGTACTCAATGACCCCATATAATAATATAGAAGCATCCACTGGTCCTTTACCTTTTGCAATCGAATGATCGCTCGTTAATACAACTATTGAGACACCACTATTCTACGGTACTTTTTTATCATCCTGACGTTTCGTGTAAAACGTATACCCATTGATGTCATAGCGTTCATAACAACTCACATGTGAAGCAGGGCCATATGCTAACCACTTGACTATTTCAGTGATAGTATTAGGATGCCTAGACAACTCTTGCATTACTGTCTCTTTGAACCATTTATGAAATGTGCGATTATGTTCCCTGGTCACCCATATTTTATCTTCTGAAGGGTTTTGCTATTTTAAAATGGACATGTGACGGTCAAGGTATAGACTGACCTTAGAAATGTGTTGGAATACAAGTTTGTGTGCCTGGATGCGCATTTCAGAATTTGCAAAAAAGTCTTTCGACCTAATAGTACCTTTTCCTGCGAGCCTTCTCTCGTGGCGGGATTTTGGAATGCCAATAGTCTCAAAATTCTCTAAATAATCCGTACAAAACTCAATAACCTCCTCGGCAGCATAACCTTCAATGATACTCCCTTCAGGCCAAGAACGATTCCTCACAAATCATTTTAATATACCCATATATCTCTCAAACGGGTACATGTACCTCCAGAAAACCGGCCCACAAAACTTAACTTCTCGAACTAAGTGGACAATTAAGTGCACTATAATGTCAAAAAATAATGGAGGAAAAAAACATTTCAAACTCGCATAAGGTTTTAACATTGTCATCCTGCAAATCATCTAATTTATCTGGATTGATAACTTTACTAGAAATTGCATTGAAGAAAAGACAAAGCTTTGTTATGGTACGCCTCACATCTCTTGGTAATGAGCCTCGAATAGCAACTAGTAATATGTGCTGCATTAAGATATGACAATCATGAGACTTCATACCAACCAATTTCAGGACGAGCTTTTTAATATTCGAAGAATAACCAGAAGGAACCTTTATTTTATTCAAACACTCACAAAAACTGATTCTCTATTGTTTTTAAATGGTATAACAAGATGGAGCATTTTCTTCTTGCTTTTCTTATTCCAATATCAAATCACTTAACTGACTTAAGCATCGGAGAAGTTTCCACCGAAAAAACCCCCAATGGTTCTTTCTAACGCATCTTTGTTGGAACAGGTCGGGATATTCTCAGGGAAAGGAGCAGGTGTTCTTGGTGAAATTTTCAGGGTGAAACATTTGGTGCCGTCTGTGGGAAAACGCATAGTTAAGGCATGAGACGGTAATTATGGAGTCAGATGGTCTCAGGCGAAACCTTGTGGTGGAGTTGGGCGGTACGCCAAGTTCTGCCACGCCGACGGGAATTCCAGGGGCCGCGGGACCATCAGCGGCTGCCAAGCGCAACACACCACCACCTAAGGAGGAACCAACACATGCAGACGGCGGATCGGTCAATGACGCCTTCAAGCGACAGATATTCGAGCTTATCTGCAAGGCCGTGGAGGTGGCGGTAGAAAAGAAGTTTGCGGAGCGATCGCCACCCAACCTCAAAGCAACTCTGCCAGCTGATGGGGAGCCAGTCTGACCTACCCCAAGAACTACTAGAGCTCCAAATTTGGACGAGGAGGAAAGCTCTTTCAGCTCCAATAGCGATACTTCCAGCAAAGCCAACCCAGATCTCACTAAGCAGATGCAAAATCTGCAAAGGGAGGTTAGAGAAGTGAAGCAAAAGATGGCAGGTGCTGGGGTAGGGAAAACGCAGAAGAGTACTCCATTCACGAAGGCGGTTATTAGGGACGATCTCCCAACTTCTTATCGATCCATGGTCTTTGAGTACAATGGAATAACAGATCCGTAGGATCACCTGAGCCGATTCAAAATCGCGTCCACCTTGCATAAATTTTTTGATGTTGTTATGTGCCGGGTCTTTCCCACGACCTTCACAAAATCATCTCAGCTCTGGTTTAGTCAGTTGCCCCCTCGATCTATAAATAACTTTGATGAGTTCAGCTCTGCATTCCTACATCAATTCACAATCTGTAGGAAATACCAAAAAATGCCATTGGAACTATTCAGTTTAAAGTAGAGGGAAGGAGAAGGTCTGCGGGAATATATCAAACGTTTTACAGATGCTAAGCTTGAAGTGCCATCAGCATCTGAGGAATTTTTGATCAATGCCTTGGCTCAGGGGATCAGAAAGAGGGAGTTCTTTCAATCGCTGGTGGTCAGACCAGCTGAGAAATCTGGAGATCTCTTAGAAAGAGCAGAAAAGTATATCCACTTGGAGGAGGCCTTGAAGATAAAAGATGATGGAGAGAAGCAGAGGGAACGACTTGACAAAGAAGATAGGACCACAATGAAGAAGCCCAGGACTAAACTAGTTGGAGGTCGTCCTCAGTTTGATAGGTACACAACTTTAGCCTCACCTCAGGGAGAAACCCTACAGGCAATTGAGCGGCATCCCGATCTCAAATGGCCTAGAACGTACTCCCATAAGCCAAGAAAAGAAAAAAAATTAATCGATTCTGTCGATACCATAACGAATATTGTCACGATACAGATGAGTGCACACACTTGAAGGATGATATAGAACAACTGGTGCAAGCAGGACACCTTAAAGAATTTTGTACGGGCGAAAAGAAAAGGGCCCAGATCTGACCCCTACAAAATTGATCAATACCAGACCAGACAGGGACGAAGTAATGGTCACAGAAATGCACAGAGGGAGAGACAGTCTTAATCGATGTGAGGTGAGATTCTGATGATTACAAGCGGGTAATGGGACGAGCACTCCTGGAGAACCCAAAATAGCTATGTCCGAGCTGCGAAGGATTTGGTTAGGAAACACGTGAAGTTGGACAGTTAGCCCCAAGTCCAAACATATGCTTAGAGTATGTAGATGAGAACGACATTTTAGCCTCTCACATGGATGCCCTGATCATAACAACCCCCATTGCTAACTATAGTGTGAGAAGAATATTTGTCGACACAGGAAGCTAGGCAGATATTATGTTTTTTGACTGTTTTCAGAAATTGAAACTAGATGTGGAGTTAGAAGAGGTCACGAACTCGTTGGTGGGCTTCGTGGGAGGATCCATGAAGCCTTTGGGAGCGGTAAACCTCTTGGTCACGTTAGGGGATGACCCGTTTAGACAAACCAGGACGGTACGATTCTTGGTAGTGGACACACCCTCTTCGTACAATGTCATGCTTGGACGACCGTCTCCAAGCCAGTTCCAGGAAGTAATCTCTATTTACCATATGAAATTGAAATTTCCTGCTCAGGATGGGGTTGGTAAAGTCCGAGACGATCAATACGCGTCGCGACAGACATATTTGGAGAGTGTCCGACACAACAAGGAAGACAGACGATGCAAAAAGGCTAGAAGGAACGACCCTAAGCCCCGAGGTGTTGGTAGAGCTCTTTATCCTCTTAAGGGATAATGATAATGTCTTTGCCTGGACTCCCCAGGACTTAGTAGGGATAGATCATGTGGTAGCTAAGCATCACCTCAAAATTAGCCCCACGGTGAAGCCAAGAAATTCTGGACCCGAGAAGGAAGCTATAATTGAGGCAGAGGTGGAGAAATTGTTGCAAGCTAAGCACACTCAGGAAATACAATTCCCGAAATGGCTTTCCAATTCCGTGCTTGTACCAAAGACGGAGGAGAACTAGCGAATGTGTATTGACTTCGGAGATCTTAATCGTGCCTGTCCTAAAGATCATTACCCACTGCCAAGGATAGATCAGCTCGTGGATTCCACCTATGGATGTGAGTTGTTAAGAATGATGGATGTTTCGCAGTGCTACCATCAAATCAGGTTGGTGGAGGAGGACTAGAACGGGTCAGCTTTATAACCCCGAAGGGGACATACTGCTATGTGGTCATGCCATTTGGTCTCAAAAACGCGGGAGTCAACGTATTAATGGCTGGTGGACAAGATGTTTAAATCCCAGCTCGGTAGGAATATGGAGGTGTATGTGGATGATATGCTGGTCAAAAGCGTTAGAGCAACCTGTATGTGAACGACTTGAAAGAGACTTTCGATACCTTGAAGAGATATAGAATGAAACTGAACCCCAAGAAGTGTGCATTTGGGGTAAGAGCTGGAAAGTTCCTGGGCTACATGGTCACGGATAAGGGCATAGAGGCCAATCCAGAAAAGATTAAGGCCATTATGGATATGAAACCTCCAAGAAATATCAAAGAGATGCAAATACTTTTGGGATCATACAATATGCATCGGTCTCTCTCAGAACAGCCGATGCATATTTTGAATTGCTGTCTTCTCTAATATGCGGGCATTTTTAAAATTGGTGAAGAGAAACTTAAAATTCTAAATTGAATCTTCACATTTATAATTGATGAACAAAAGTTGAAATCCTATTCCATTATTCTACCGAGATTTCTTTCATCTTTGCTATTGAATTTATAATTGAATTTTCGAAATACCCACGAAAACCTAACAGCTTATTTTTGCCTCTTTGTGCAGCATCTTTGTGCACCGTCTCTTTGCAAATTGATCTGCTCAAGGTATGTATTTATTTCTTGTTTTTATTATTTTACATATAATTTCTCTGCATATATATGAAAGGCGTGAAGCAGCATTTACTTATTCTAGAATTCCAAGCAGTTGGGTTGTTCACTGTTAGAAGAGTTTTCGTGGTGTTGAAATGAATCAACGGGTTCATGGCTCGGTATTATCGGGATTCGATTCAATTGTAAGTTTCAATGTGTTTCAAGCTTGGAAAATAGAAAGAAAATGAAAATAAAGCAAATAAACTATCTAAACTAAACTAGGAATTGAAAGTGCAAATTGGTAAGATGCTTCGTCGTATGCCTCAATATGGAAATGCAAAGCAATAAAGAAAATAAGCAATAAAATGCATTGTTTCACCCAGTACAAGCATGTAAGCACAAGGTACAAGTATGCATAAAAGCTCAAATAATGCAAGTTTAATAAAATTGAAAGCATAAATGGATAATGAAAATAGACGGGAAAGTTTAAAAATTTATGAAAAATAACAAGTAATGAAGACTAGATCTAAGATTAAGCATGAAATAAAGCACAAAAATTTAATTCAAAATAAAGCATATGTAAAACTCAAATTCAAGATGATCCAAGAGCCGATCTATGATCTAGATGTGTCACTCATCTAGATTCCATAGCCAATTCATATGTTTCATCATGAATTCAAGGTGCTAAGGCAAAAAGCATAAAATGAAGAAAATGCATGAAACATGAAGAACAAGCATGGAATTAAAGCATAAAACATGAAATTGAAAGGAAACTTACTTGAATTAAAGGAAAGAGTAGCATGCTTGAATTAAATTGCATCAAAAATTTAACAATCCAAATGAGTATTTGGATTCTTCTTAGGCTTACAAACCCAAGGAGGTGCTTGAAATTAAATCTAAACCTAGAAAAAGAAATTACATCAAAACTTCAAATTGAATCTAAAACCTAAGAGAGAGAAAATAGATCTTAAAAACTAGAGAGGATTTTTAATCCCAAACCCAAGCTTGGGTTGGGAGAAAATGAGAGGTGTCCTTGAAAATGAAATAAGTATCCTATTTATATTACATTTAATTGGGTTTAAATGGGCTAAAATAGCCTTAGAGGCTTAAAATTCCCGAGTTTGACCCGGAGGCACCTTCCTAGACCCTTGGCTAGCTTTTTGGCACTTTTTGGCTCGAGATGGCTCGACCATGGCTTGATGTGGCTCGGCCATGTTATTCTGAACCCTTTTCTTTTATTTTCTTAACTCCAT